>JAOVVB010255849.1:0-19708 GCA_028570985.1 Heterobranchus longifilis
AGCGCACATTAACCAACATTTCAATGTACCAGAGTTAGCAAAATAGCTCATTTTCATCTGTCGTCCCTGAGCAGGTTGAGACAAATGACCTAATGTTAACACATTACAATACAGCACAATACAAAACAATACAGTAAAATACATAAATGTATTACAAAGCCTGTATAAAAACAATGAAACTGACATTTCAATCGCTTGTTTGTTTATTTGGATCAATATGTCTTTTATGTATTCACACCTGCAGCTGCAGATCCACCACAGACAATGCACTTTCTCTGCAGTTAAACAGTTAAAGGGGACTTATTATGCTTTTCCTTATTTTCTGTCATACATATAACGTTACAATGTTGAATGTTCATATAAAACCTGGCCAAAGTTTCAAATAGCTATAATATTTGTTGCAGATCTTGTTGTATGCGTAGGGGCTGTATGAGTAGGCTCTCTGCGGACATCCGTGTACTGCCAATTTGGACTTGTCCACGCAGCCACTACACTGTAAATGGTGGCGTAGCGATCTACTGTGCATGTGTGGATCCTCCAAGCGGATAGTACAGAACTACTACGCATCCGTGGGGTCCGTAGTTGTCTGTGTAGTGTGTACATGTCTGTTTGGGAGTATAATCGGCCACTATTTTTTGACTTTTTATAGACTGAACCATTCATCTTAAAAATGAGCAACAGTTAAATCCACAGATGAATCACAGATTCAGCGATAATAAAAGCAATCGTTAGCTTTTACTGTCAAACAGTTCCATGAATGCCATCCCATCTATTACGCTCATCAGACACTCTGTATCTCTGCGCTAAGGTTGACAAAATCAGAAGTGAACACATGACGCTATTGGTGCATCAAAAGATGTAGATAATATGAAAGCTATTGGAAAAAAAAGCCTGATACTGATCATTGTAGCATAAACTATACTGTTTCAGTTTGTGGGAATGCTGTCTAAACAACATCTCCTCGTGCTTCATCGTCACAGGCCTATCTCTTACTGCTTCAAGTATCCAAACATGGTTACCTACAGGTTTACAAGCATTGTACTGGTGTGATGTGTGATAGGATTTCTTCTGTTGCCTCAGGGAGAGGTAGGATTAAAAACCGTACCATCCACATGGAAGGCGTGTTGGCTTTGGCACTGAAGTAGCTGTTGAAGAACATGAAGATCTCCTTCCCTCCCTCCTTATATTTCTTCTTCTTTCTCATGTCATGTCATGTCAGGCTTTTATAATAGCCTCATAGCAATTAAGTCCTAATGAGGCCAATGCGTCGCCCCTGAAGGCAAGGGAGAGGCAGAGATTGTCCTTGTAAGAAAGAAAAATCAACACACATTTTGTGATCACTCGAAGCACCACAGGTTGCATAAAGTACTCTGGACCTTTATAAACTGCTGAATCAGATTAAAAAGAGAGAAAGGGATCCTGGAATGTACCGTGACAGACTATTGCTGTCATTTAATTTGTTATGTGTAATGAACAAAGGTTGCAGTGACATTCATATTTCGATAACCACCTCATCTTTGTTCTGGTGTCATTGTGCTCAGCAGATGGCACAGTGGCGTGGGTTCAGCTTTGGGTTGCAGCAGTAAATTCTGCGTGCATGTTTTAGTGACTGTGTGAGTGGGTGTGTTAGCTCTGGTTGTAAGAGAAAGTGTGGAGTGAACAGAGTGGAATTGTTATATAACTACGTATCTGTACAGCACTGTATAACTGATAAGATGAGGGAAGCATGGCTGTTTGATTTACCTCGAATGTACCTTTAGCACTTAACATTTTCTGTAACCTTGGGCTCTATAGCAATTTTTTTTTTCACTATTTTCTGAGATTTTATAGACAAAATGATTCATGATTTAAAATATTCAGCATAATAAAAAAATAATAGGCCACCAATTTGATGCTGGGCAAGAAACTGGATGCTTAACATTTAGCCTAAGCTTGTCTGTTTATGCATAGGGATTATGCTGTAGCTATGGAGCATATGCATGAAGCCGCTGAAAAGACGCCATTAAGTCCGTGTTGACCATAAATCCAGCTTGATCTTACTCACTGTTGAAATGTCCTTCAGCAGCAAGTCACTTAACCCGAAATTATACTTTCCGTGTCCACGAGGGTCCGCTAGGGTAGACATGACGTAAATGTCATCATCAGAGGGTGTACGCACAGGCTCTGTGCAGACATCTGCGTACCTCCAATTTGTTGCGACAGTACACTACAAGTGGTGGCGCAGCCATCGACTGCACATGTGTGGAACATGTCCTCCAAGCAGATACTATAAACAGAACAACTACGTGTTCATGGAGAGTATAATCGAGCTGGACTGTGGTCGGCAGTATAAGGGCTGCAACCAGCAAGTCTGTTGCTTTTTGCATGAGTGAAAGTCTTAATTAGTCCATCGTTAGAATGAATGTAAATTAATTCCATCAACTTCTCTTGTGTGATTTTTTTTTAGAGAACAGCAGGATGAAACATTCGGTAAAAGGTTCAAGCAGGAGAATCATCATGATGATGAAACCCCAACTGGACAGCAGTGTCGCCCATCATCAGCCATCAGACAGGAAGAAACACACAAAGGTGACATGCAAACACACATCAGACAACATTTAATATACAATAATTGTGATTAGACTCGTACTGCAATTACGATATGATTCATGATATTGGAGGGAATGATCATTTTTGCATAATTATGCTCATTCCCATTGAAAAATATATTTTAATGGTGCGATTTTTTTATTTTTTTGTGAGGATCTGTACCAAACAAAGATTTTTTATTAAGTCTGTAGAATACAATTTGTGGGCCATGACATCAGCACCACAATACTTAAATTAGAATGGTATTTTGACACATATTTTGCCTTTTAATTGCACCTCCTGCGATTTGGATATTGCACTAGCCCACACTGCGATTTTGATAAAATTCTGATTAATTCCTAAAAAGTATGTCTGTACACTTTAGTAATCTATTTAGCCTTTGAATTTACAACAGTGAACCTGAACCGGAACATAATCCCCCATTTTGAATCTATTACAGCACTAATATTAGACCAGACCCAGAAAGCCATTGCACCCAGATTCACCTCCTGCCTCCTCTTCAGACTCTCCAGAAATCCAGGCCAAAGACCCACGAAGAATTTAGACCCCTGTCTGCACAGGTAAGCAAGTAAAGGAATAGATTTACCCTGAGGCGAGTATTCATGAAATTCAGTACTGATTTGTAATTTACAGGATGTATTTAAAGATACTACGAGGAGTTTATGACTAGTTTTTAAACTTTGTCAATTTCCTACCTATGCCTCGATGTGGCCCACACAAGCAGACGAGCCCTGGAGTGATAAAACAGCCTCTTTGTTTTTCTCTATTTTGTTATTCAATATATACGTGTTTCCGGGTTGAGAGCAGACGATGGAACACTTTACGGCACCCAGACCACAAGCTCCTGTGTTTATATTTTCCCTGGCAACAGCACAAAGTTGTCCAGCCTCACGGAAGCAGAACGAGCTCTGTCTTTTGAGAATTACATTCTAGAAGTTATCTTGTGTTTATGGCGGATACTGGAGCAAGACCAGCAAAAAGGAAAAAGAAAGAACTGAACGAAAAACAGAGAAAAACTGAAAGGGAAAGTGATCGAGCATGGGGGAAAACACGAGTCAACATTGGTCGATCTTTCGAGAGGTGGAGAGAATTACGGGATCTGAAAGGATTAAAAACCGATGCTGAATTGTCCCTCTTCCTCCTAGACAGATATGCATTATGTCTCTTTTATTTATGAAATGCATTGTGAGACGTGGTTGTATATCAGTGTACAAATTTATATTCTGTGAAGTTACGTCCTCTGAATACATGTGCTGCTAACGTTAGCTTGTTAGCTAACAACAGTATGCACAAATTGCTAAAGAATGTTGATAACTTTAGCTTGCTCAGCATTACTAGGCCTGTTACTGAAGAACAGAATTATCATAAGCTGTATGAAAGGTAACGTCATAGGCTACTAAAATAACGTTTTCAATGCTTATTTGTAACGTCAGGCTTATGTGCAAGCTAACGTAAGCTGTATGAAAGGTAATGCTAAAAATGGTAAAGTAGAGTTTTACTCTACTTTGTTTCAGCATCGTCATATTCAAATTATAAAGTCTTACATAGCCACAAATACATACATTACCTCGTCGCTCTCCATCCTGCAAATAGGTGTGTTCAAAAATCAAAATTATTTTGCAAAATAAAGTCGTCTTTTTTCATTCGCTTCCAAAACAAATGCACGCTCTTGCCAGCCGGCTCTAACTCCGCTCAAGATTTTTACAACAGTCGGCGGTGGTGCTCATGGGAAATGCAGTCTTAATTCTGGGAAAACACGACCGCTTTTGTCCACAGAGGCCGCTACAATTAACACAAAATGGATTCTCCTCATAGTGCCTTTAAACCCCCCTTTTACTTTCTCTCCTGGTCTGTCAACTTGCTATTACTTTCACTTCCGATGGGTTCCGAGATTGCATATTGGTCAGTGTGTTCCACACAGACTGTTTGCCTGCATGCAACCAAACAGAAACCAGAGCGCTTCCGCTGCCAAAATCTGGTCCTGTTGCCTCTAGATTCTACATTCATATGTATGAATGTTTTTCCCCTGTTTTTCTCCCCAATTCCCCCTGCTAAGCTGTCCCCTCCCGGTCGTTGTTCCACCCCCTCTGCTGATCTGTGGAGAGTTGTAGACGAGCACATGCTTCCTCCGACACACGTGAAGCCTCCAGCTGCTTCTTTTCACCTGACAGCGAGGAGTTTCACCGGCAGGACGTAGCGTGTGGCAGGATCACGCTGTTCCTCCAAGGTCCCCCCCGAACAGGCGCCCCGACCGACCGACCAGAGGAAGCGCTAGTGCAGCGACCAGTACATATACCCCTATCTGGCTTCCCACCAGCAGACACGGACAACTGTGTCTGTATGGACGCCCGACCAAGCCGGAGGAACCACAGGGGCTCCAACCTGCGACCCTCGTGTTGGTAGGCAGGGAATCTACCACTGGACTACCCGGACGCCCCATGTATGTATGCTTATAGAGATTATATCATGTTTGACCCAGTTTGGTGAAAGCAGTTCTGTCACATATAAAAGGCACTTTTATGATTACTCATAGAAGCTAATAGAAACCCAAATGTTTTATTTTTTTGCCTTTCACTGATTCTTCCAGATTTTACAGAAACCTTGAGTGTTATTCGAAATGAGATTGGGGGGTGGGGGGGGGGGGGGTAATATTTTTGAAAGCAAACTATACCCTCCTCTTGATTTCTTTATCCTTGAGGAAGACAGGTTTCCTTTAATTTTTATTCTCCCACCTCTCCTCCTCCACCTCCGCAGCCATGGGCTCATTGTAAGAGCTCTTATTACTTCTCTCTGATCCTCTACTCTCCACTCCTTATTGTACCAAAACCTTTCTCTTCTCTCAAGGTAAAAGTCCCTTAACTTTGTGAAGTAGCAACAGAATGTGTTTTTTTTTTTTAAGTTTCATTCAGTGGACCCGGTACAAAGTGCTGAAACCTTGTTTTTGTAGCTGTGATTATTATCGATCGTCAGTGTTGCGGTAGTTACTCAGGAAAAAGTATTCGCATAAAATTGTACTCTTAACTCTTTTGCTCATTATTTTACTGGTATGTTTTTATTACTTATCATTACCCTTCATTGGTACCTTGCTTAGGATTTGTCAGACAGATGGTGGTTGGCAGCATTTATGCCATGCAGTCTGACACAAGTCTCTTTATTTGTGTAATTGTTGCGCAACCGGCCGAGAACTGATCTTCAAGCCTGAAATTATTCTTTTGACATCACTTTGACGTGTGCATGTGTTCTGTTCGGGTGCGTTGACAGATTGCTTTTGGAGTGTTCTGCATCGGGCAGGTGATTCTGACCCAGCTGTGATATTCTCGTCTTGATGTGACGTCAATGCTTAATGAGAACATCTCCGCTTATCAAAGCATCCAGCCTCCTGTGCCATTTTGTACATTTTTTTTAATCTTTCTTCCACTGATGAGCAAAGGCAAAGTCATTTTACCTCAACTGATACTCGGTTTAAATTTGATGCGTCACGAAACGAATGTAGTGTAATTACTGAAAATCAAACAATATTATTTAACTAATGTTACTGGGGGCAACTAATGTGATTACAGTACCTTAAACTGTGTTACCCCCAAAACTGAGTAGGCCTATAGTTGTAGTAAAAGAAGCAGTACTAGTACTAGTAGTAATAGTAGTAGTTGTTGTTATCCTGATTTTATATTACTTGATCAATAAAAAAAATAATGATTATCAACCAGATGGTGACACAACACTTTTTTTTTTTAAACTTTCAGCAACTTAAAGGAATAGTTCAACATTTTGAGAAATATGTGTATTTGCTTTTTTAATTGTGATTTTACGAGATTATGTGCCGGACTATTTCCTGACCTGGAATAGCGACTGTTATAGCTGTACTACAGCTATAACATGTCCTCACATGAAGTGTCTAATATGAGTGCCTGTCATCCTGGTACATATGGGTCAGTAGGGGCCGGCTCCCCACAGGGTCCAGAAGGCTCTTATCAGCGTATTGAATGGGGCTGATACCAGCCCATTCAATGCAGGCTGATAACAAGTTCGGTAGGTTTCGGTTTCACTTTAAGTAAACAAAAAATCATCTGTATTTCAGTGACTTCTGTTGGAGTCTGGCTTCTGCTGTGGCTGCAGTCAGAATTACTGTCAATACAGTAGGCTGTCAGCCCATTCAATATGCTAATAACTGCCTACTAGCAGGGGCAGAATGCCCCTACTGACCCACATGTATCAGGATGACATGAACTCATATCAATGCAACCAATCATGTGACAACATCAGATGTGTTCTCACTTGAAAGAAGTTCCCAAATCTTGTTGCCTTCCCAGTTCTTTCCCTTCACATCTTTGTGAAATTACCCTTCTTCTTCACCCCCAGTTGTTTGTTTTTCTTCCGGTTTCACACCAGCCGCGTGATAAACGTCATCAACACGCCCACTCACTCGCTGTGAATTCTCACACATGGGCTCAATCTGACATTACACAGACTTCGATCTAGGGAGCTGGCAGGGTAAAGTCCTTTTAATATCCGGTCGGAATGATTCGGACATTTGCGTTCTCACATACAGCTCCTCCAGGTAATGTCTACAGAAGTTCAGGGTTGCAGTGCATGTGTGAAAGGGCTTTTAGTGAGCTTTAGGGGTGCTGGTAGGCGGTCTTTGTTAGCTTAGGGCAGAGCCAGGCTCAGAGCCGGCCTGACACACAAGCGAACTAAGCGGCTGTTTAGGACCCCGCGGCTACCAGAGGGCCTCCAAAAGTGCTTGAAATGTGCCACATGAGAGCTTATAAAAGAGGATGGCGGCTCACTCACCCCCGCACCCCCTCCCTCCGCCCACTCAACAAGGTAGGTCAGGGCCCCACCTCCCCCTCGTCTCTGTGTTTACAACTTCAATCAGAGGATAAAGCAGAACGATCTCACGCAAAGAGAAAAAAAAAACATAAAAGTGAATTGCTGGAACAGCAATTAGGTAGGCCTAAACGTGTTATTTCCTCTTCAAGTTGGATATCAGCAAATAACATTCATGTTATAACGTCATTAAGTTGATGTGTGAGCTTGTGCATCTCTCTGTGTGAGTGTGCAGCCACTTCTGGAGCTGCATGTGTTCTGTGTTTCATACACATGAAATGAAACCTCTGTGATGACCAGTCAGACAATATATGTGTGTGACGGCACACCTCACAGGCGCACATCATTTTAAAACAAGAGAGTAATTATCTCTCAGTCAACGTTTAGTTACAACTCTTAATGCAAGATGGAAAGAAAATGATGGACTTCAACTGTTGATTAAATATTGAATTTAAAATGTCGATGAACTGGGCATACTGGGCAATATGGATGCACATCTCTCAGTAAATAATAACAAACAACTATTAAGCCAAGCTATAGTATGTATAGTATTTTATATTTAAAATAAAATCAAACTTTAGATATAAAAGGAAACCTGGGGTGCTGGTTTGAATGGGCCTGGTGAAGCAGATAAAATAATAATAGTATTGTTATCTATAATTTAAAGTCTGTCAGTAGATGATGGATCATCAGCCAGTATAAAAACAGACTTTACAATATTATTAGTTATAATAAATGTATTTTCTTCACCAAATGGTTGCCTTGTGCAGCACATCTTTTTTGGTGATGTCCTTTCTACATGAAGACATGAGATCCATCCCTTTCTGATGAGAACAGAACACAAAATATGCATCAAGCAAAAGGACCATTCATAGGGTCAGGGGGTAATAAACAAATACTGTATTATAATACTGTATATATTTACTGTAGTCTATTTCAGAATGGTGTTGCTGGTAATAGGTCTTTACATGCTAATTTGTACATTAAACTAATATTAACAAAACACAAGTTGGTTCATGTGACGAGGTAACGTTACAATGAGGGGGGCCCCCAAACCAAATCCTGCCTGGGCCTCCAAAAGGCTAGGGCCGGCCCTGGCCAGGCTGGCTGTTTTGAGGTTTTATGCTAGGCTAAGCTAACTGGCTGTAGCTTCATACACACAGATGTGAGTATCAGTCTTCTCATCTAACTCTCAACAGAAAAGCGAATGATCATATCCCAAAATGACAAACTGTTCCTTTAAGAACCACTTGTTGCAGAATGTTTCTCTGTTCCCTGTTAAGCTGGAAATATACTTGCTGTTTGACCATCCATTTGCGTAAATGTTGCATTGTGTTAATTTCGGAGTACGTACACAATGAACAGACAAAACAGGCGCAGAATACGCGAGGCAGCGTCATGCGTTCGCATACACGTATTATTATTTTTGTTTTTTTTTCTTCAACATCAGCCAGATTTAATTCATCGATCAAAACAGGTGAACATGCAGTTATGAATATAACAAAATATTCAAGTTTGGCAACAAAACATACTACTACCAGTCATTAAGCCATCATCAGTGCAGTTGCAGACAATTGCATGTATTTGAGACAATTAGCCGCGAGATCCAATATTCACCAAACAATTTGTCATTTGGTAATTTTTCATCAAAGGCTGCTTATTAATTAAATAATTAATTTTGCTGGGAGCTACGATAGGCAATTTCTGAAGCAGATTATGTGAGCTTACATATTTGTATGTGTGTGTATGTGCTTAATATGCATATTTGTACGTCTGTCAGGAGGAAGCAGGGGATGCAAAGGAGGAAGAAGAAATAAAGGATAACATCTGGTGCATCACATCTGCCCCAGGCCTGCTCACCATGGGGAATCATTAGAGAAATCACATGCACACACACACACGCGCACGCACACGCACACGCACACACACACACACACACACACACACACACACACACACACACACACACACACACACACACACACACACGTCATTGACAGAGTCCTTCATAAGATATAAGATGGTAAACTGGATAGACGGATGGATGGACTGCTGGATGATAAATTTCACACATACACACATACAAAGAGCAATATCGCGCAGGCCTGCTGAGAGTGATGTGTCGCGTTGCACATTTCCATGCAGCCACGAGCTACGATCACTATCAACCAAGCTGGCTTTGATGTACAAGCTCTCATTCCCTGTGACTCTGTCTCCGCTTTGTCTCACAATAATCTAGATGACTACCATTCCAGGAGACTGAGCACGGCTGTCTGTTTGTGAGCGAGCTGAGCGTTTTCCGATACTGCGTGTTTCTCTCTGTTGTTGAGTGTGCGGTTATGTGTGTTTGTGTGAACGTGTTTGTACTTTGAGTGAAGATAGGGGCTCATTTGTGTTGTCGTTGCGTGGTCGCACAATGAGGCTGGGGTTTGGCAACATCAAAGGCTCTAGTGGCTAGAAAAGTCTTTTCATCACCGCTTATCATTCTTTTACATAATTACTTCATCACGGGGGGGAGGGGGGGGGGATGCATGTGTAGTTTGCTATGTGGACTGAAACCAACATATATCACTGATAAATGGCATCGTGCTTCTCTGCTTTATCAGACAAACATATGTAGTATGCTGCTGTGCACATATTTGTAGACTCACAGTTCTTTAGTGACAGAAGTTGTTCACAGCAGCCTCACTAGATGATTACAGATGAGGCGGCCCCAGATGAGCCTATCTAGTCCTGCACCAAATTCATACACAGCAATTATGCAAAGGCACACAGACAAAACAGCCTCATGCCCACAACAATACCGCATAAATATATTACAAAGTTCTAGCTCTATTAACCTAAGATATACTGCATTATTGTCTGGGGGTAATTTAAGTGTACACATCTCCTGATTCAGGCGCATGCGCGCGCACACGCACACACGCACACACACACACACACACACACACACACAAGTGTATTGAAATTCAAAGTCAATTAAGGCTTAGCAATATGACCTGAGCAATAGTAAACAATATAAAGCCGCTCAACTCAACACAGACCATGAACAGACAAACACTGAAGGAGAAAAGTTTACACAGTTAAAACAGACTACAGAGGTCTGGGGCCCTATTGAGACGATCTATCGCGCATGGTCTAAAGTGCAGGGCACAAGTGCCTTTAGGGCGTGTCCAACTCCACTTTTGCTATTTAGAGGGCACATAGTATGTGTGCAAAGGGGTTGGATTTAGTCTCTTAATTAATCACAGGTGTGTTTTGGGTGTAAAATGAATTCAACCAATCAGAATGTCATCTCTCATTCCCTTTAAGAGGCAGGTGTGCCCGCATCTGCAGCGCATTGCTATTTAAAATCTGGGAAATAAGGAGCGAGGGTTTTCTGCTGAGAAAAAGGATCTGCTTTTGCGCTAATCGGTGGACCTCTGCTGTCTCCTCTCACACACAACTCCATCTGACTGAATATGAGACAATGCACTGATAACATATTTAACTTTTAACTGATGAGGAGGAGGAGGAGGAGGAGGAGGATTGAGGAGCACTGCTGCACGTCCTGTCTGTGGGACAGGCCTGACGTGAGGATCGGCTCTGAAGCCATCCAAATCAGGAATTATTTTCAACCCCCCATATGTAAGTCCCTGTATGCTATTGCTTTTTAAATTATGTATTATATTGATTCATGAGTGTTTTCTTTAGCGATTTACTTTAATGATTAGAGAGGCTGCTTTCAGTAATTGTAAACGTCTCAGAGATCGTGGGACATTTAAGCAACAAAATGAAAACAATGTAGTTATAAACATAACAGAGGAAACACCACTAAACCTGCTGATGGCTTTTCCTCGAGTGAAACACACAGGGAAGCAGTCACACCAGCTCCATTCTGCTCTATGCTATATTCACGTTAGCGAATGAAATGAATATTTTCCTCCTATTTCCTGTTATTAATCAGAATGTTAATTAACAGCGAGGCCTCAGATATAACTAATTTGTGCATCACGTCGCTGGGCATGAAAATAAAAACTGTGTTGGTTGGAAACTAGCAATGACACTTGCACTGCGCTGTGTGCCGCTTTGCACCGGGTGTAAGACAGAGCCCCTGGTGTCTGTATTGTCTCATCAGAGTTGCACCAAAGGGCTCGACATTAAGACTTGTCCACTTGTCCCGGACAAGTTTTTGTAGGACAAGTGGAAGAGAAATTTACTACCAGATGAGTTAAAAGTCATAAACAAAAAAAAATACTGTTACTGACTGCAGTCAAGCCAGCCATGGCTTAGATTTTGATGATTGTCTATTCATGGTGTTATGGTACGAGTCCTTGAAGCAGCCAAAAAAGGACGAACAAGAACCATATTTCAGCAATAATTTCTTACATTTAAAGTAAAGTAAAAACGACATTATATTGCACATTACATAAAATCAAATTATAATCAGATTTGAAGGTGTTCTTGTGTATTTTTTTTTCTTTTTCTTTAAAAAGGAGCACCAAAGTTAAAATACCATCAAATAATCATCTTTGACCTGTCCTTCATAAGTTAGCTAACATTTCTAAATTATTTCTGTTCAGGATGACCCTGACGACCAAACAAAGATGGTTTTACGGAACCGTTTTTGAGAAATGTAGGGGAAAATCAGCTTTTATGACATATCAAGGATGAATATTTGATGGTATTTTAACTTTGGAGTTTGCTTTAAAAAAAAAAAGTACAGTACAGTAGAATAACTTCAAACTATTATTACCTAATTAAATGTATTAACTGCTAAACTAAAACTTGTCATTTTTACCCAAACAAGTGAGTTTTGTGTCTGCTGAAGTGAAAAGTAAATGTATTTGTCCAAAGGACCAGTGCCTTACAGCCCTGATACCCGAGATAAAGTGAGTGGCCAGTTGGTGAACAGAACGGAAAATTTAGCAACTAAAGAGTCAGATATTTCCCTTTGAAAGTCAAGTTACATGGACTTTGAAGCTCTTCATACCACGTCACCTTACAGTGCTGCGGTCTAGCAGTTGTCTAATATTGCCGTGGATGGCTTTTCATCACAGTTTTATGATTCTTGTAACTGTTTTTTCTTGTTATTGTATAGTTGTTCTGTCTGCTGTTTGTGTTCTTGTAAATTTTTATTGTTCTCAGGTCTCTCTTGGAAAAGAGATCTTATTCTCAATGAGACTGCCTGATTAAATAAAGATGAAAAAGTAATAATAATAATACAATGGAGTTAGCTGAAAGCCTGGTGCATCTCATACAGATGCTAAAAGGTGCCTTGTGCGTTGGTATCAGACGCTGAGGCCCTCTGACCAATAGAGGTGGGTAAAAATCTTTATGATTAGATGCATCGCAATTGTCTCAATGCAGAAAAATCAATAATTGATGCAGAAAAGTCAACCAACCCTGCAAGGCTGCTAAATAAACCTGAGACTGCAGATCTCCCAGACACATTCATGTCAGATGAGATACACTTCAAACACTAGAATGTGTTGATTTCTCATCTCCACACAGTGTTCAGGGTCAGCCTCCCGCTGCAGATTCACACTGTGCCAGAGTGTTTTGCTGTGTATATATGATGGCACTCCCAAATACTGTGTTGTAGCGAATACATTAAAACATATAGTCAGTGCGTAAGCCCTGCAACAATGTGTCTCCATGAATGATGTATTTGAGTGCCTTAACTGTTACAGTAAAAATTATGGCCAATGATGAACTTATAATGTTTGCAATGCATACTCCAAGATACAGGTAAAATGCCTGCAAAAAATCAATACAGAAAATTCCTTCATATTAATACCGTAGATTGGACCCTATTTTACTGTTTTTATTCATTCATTCATTCATTCATTCATTTTGCCTACAGGCAAAACATTTTTAACTGTCATGAGAACCATTGTAAATAGTCAACAGTGCTACCCTCAGGCTATTTCCCACAAACCCTGAAAACGGCACTTATTAAGCCACAAAAAATACAATCTAGACAACTCACTCATAAGCAATTACAAACCCATGTCAAACCTCCCATTTTTAAGTAAAATCATTGACAATAAAACAATTATTTTGTTGTTTTCCAGTCAGGATTTTGACCAGATCCCAATGCTGCAACTACAACATATCGCGAGACAGAATTTATTTTTATTTATTTTGTGTCGATGGGCAATTACATATCTGAGAGTACGAAAATTACGTGGAATCCCCCAAGGCTCCATTCTCGGGCCTCTTCTGTTGAACATCTACATGCTCCCACTAGCATAGATAATGGAAAACAACTAAATATCTTACCATAACTATGCAGACGACACACATTTATACAATATCACCAGGTGACTATGATCCCATACAAGCACTGCATCAAACAAATATAATTGGATGTGCCAACATTTTCTCCAGTTAAACAAAGATCAAATTTAAATGAATGTCTTTGTACCCAAGAACGATTCAAAGTCAGTACTCAACTCCAGTCGTTGAAAACCACAAACCAGCCCAGAAATCTTGGTTTAGTCATGGACTCAGACCTACATTTAACATCCACATTAAGAAAATTATAAAATCAGCCTACTATCACTTTGAGAATTTATCAAGAATTAAAAGGACTTATGTCTCGGCCGGATTCAGAAAAACTTCGCCATGCATTTGTCTTCAGTAGGCTCGACTACTGTAAAGCTGTCCATCTCTCTAAAAAAAAAACAATCAGACACATTCAGAGCGCTGCTGTTCTCACTGAAACCAGGAAAGTGGATCACGTCACTTCCGTTCTCAGATCTTTACACTGACTTCTTGTGTGTCAAATAATTGACTTTCAAATAATCCTGTTGGTTTATAAAGCACTGATCTCTATAGAGAGATATCTGCATATGAATGCAGAATCTGTAGGCAACGGGACAAGATTTTGGTATTGTAAGCGTTCTGGTTTCCGTTTGTAGTCCGAGTAGTATTGACCAATCATGTTTGAGTGAGCTTTGGTTGCATGCAGGTAAACAGTCTGCAGTCCGTGTGGAGAGAAAATGAGGCGGAACGCATTGGCTGAAATGCAGTCTTGGAACCCATCAGATTCAGAATCAGACAATTTATATTTTTATTAGCTTTTTTTTTTTTAGTCTGCAGATATCTGTTTAAAGAGACGTCATCTCTCAACTGCAACTCCATCCTCGCATGTCAAATTGCTAATCAGACTGTAAACAATGACTGGCACACAGAAGAGGAAGTCTTGGCCCAGGTGGCTAGACCAGAACCCCAGAAATATTGGCTGTTGCCCACAGAAGCTAAATCGTTGTGAGACTGATAGTCGATGGGTTCCGAGATTGATAAAGCACTCAAGACCATAATACATTTCTGATCTGTTGCTCCATTATGAACCGTCCAGATTTCTCAGATCGTCTAGGACAGGTCTGCTCACTGTCCCCAGAGTCAAAACTAAACATGGAGAAACAACATTATATGTATTCATATCTTGCACTGAACTCTAGCTGCTGCACTGTAATCTTTAGTATAGGCCTACCATTTAATCTGTTTTTATTCTATTTTAGCCTTTTTTAAGCTATTGTAATCTTCTATTTTACTTTGTTTTAATGCTTTTAAATCCTATGTATGTGTGTCTTTTCACATAGCCGTTAGTTTCTTTTATATCTTGTCTTAATTCCTTTATGTCTTTTGTAAAGCACTTTGAACTGCCTTGTTGTTGAAAGGTGCTATAAAAAGAAATTTGCCTTGCCTCGATACGCACCGCAGGTCTCTGAGCCGGCACAACCTAATCTGGGGGATCTGTTAATAACATTCAGTTTTAATCATTTGGTATTAATGATGAACTGTTAACATTCCCGTGCCATTGTTTCTAATTGAATTATGTAATTCAGATCTTTTTTTCTGTTGTGCTGCAAAAAACTATAATTGAATTGCTCTATCCGTTATGGTGGTCCAGCCTCCTCTGTGGTTGACGGATGCCTTTCACCGATGTCTCGCTACCGGTGGCTGCTGCTATTCTGTCATCTTTAGATGACACTGAAGTGGAACTTTGCCCCCCTCCTGTGTCACTGATGTCTCTTTTGTGTGCTGCAATCCTTTTTTTTGTCATCACTTTCAGGCCGACAGATTTTTCCTTCACCTTCTCCACAGTTCTTATTATGGGTGACAGTGCTTGTAACATTTGTCACCTGCCCTCATGCTATGATTTTTTTTTCTTTGACAAGCCAGTTGTGAAAATGAAAGTTTGCTTTAGCAGTACCTCAACTTCATGAAGGTTATCTGTAATTTCTTTTCCATCACAAGTGCTCCTATATTTAGACTTCTAGGCCGTTTAAAGGGATGTATAGTGATTTGGGGACGTTATTTTAATGTAAAGCAGGTGGCGTTGATGGTGATTAGCAAAGTCAAAGTGAGATGCCTGTGCAGGCAGGGACAGAAAGCAAACTTGTTCTGTGCATTGCGCTGTCAATCAGTGTGTTTACATGCACAGTGAAGTCAAGCTATGGTTATAGCTCGATTAGATCATTTAATTGGACTACTGTCGTTGTCCCAGTATATATGAACTGGGGGAGAATCCATTTATTGACTGAAGTATGTCCACCTCCGTTAGGGTAGGTGACGATATGCCGCCTTTCAGCTGGTTGCTTCCGGTTGACACATTAGCAAACAAGCGCCAAACAAGCTAGCAAGCAGCAACATCAAAAACATGGATAACTTTACAGCGCGGTACATTTCCTGCGTACTCTACGCTGTACTTTTGACACAAACTAAATGCAATCCCTGGTATTTATGGTGATGTCCGAAGGCAGAAGACAACGCCATGAGCTCCCAAAGTGTTTGAACTAGGCGACGTCTGCTATGCTGTGCTTTGACTGTACGCTTTTACGCTTTTACGCTTTTACATGCATGAATAAATCGATCCCCAACCACATTATCTAGTTGTGTTAGTCCGACTTCAAGAAATACGATCTAGTATGATTTCAGTAGGACTAACATGTTTACATGTGTTTTAAAAGTCTGGTTTTAGTCGGACTAATACAATAATTCCACTTCATGTAAACATAATGAATGTCAATGCTTCATTTTAGTGCACTTTAACGTTAACTAGTGCAGTGCCTCTTCACATGTGCCTGTTTGGAACGGGCCGATTGATTGGCCTGCTTGCAGCTTTCTCGAGAATCGATGCATGCAAACAACACCATCAGCACTGTGCTTCTTTGGGTCCTGAGTAATACACCTACTGTACCATGACATAGCTGTGTCCCCTAGCTAGCTATTTGGGACCAGGCTATTTCCAGGAACAAAACTGTCCATTCCAAAAGTTACATCTCTGATGCTTGAAATATTTGAGTTTGCTACAATGAAACATATCCTGTCTCTTTCCTCTCTTTCTTCATCTGGTCTTGACTGTTCTGTAGCGTGACGGAGAGCGAGCTGTACCCAGCATGCCCCTCTCAATACACTACATACTGTGTACATAACGCACTACTAATAAATATGTACTGCAGATCTCAAGAGCTTAACAACATACCTTTCCACTCAGGATAAAAAAAACAAAAACTACTTCATTTACAAACACAAAGTCACCATACACAACAAGCTGACTGTTTAATTATAGAATTAAGTCGGAACATACTACATTAATAATAACTTTATTTGTAGAGCTCATTTTCATGCAAAGATGCAGTCCAAAGTGCATAATAGAGCAAGATCAGATGAAAATAATGACAATAAATTGATAAACACAAACAAAACAACAAACAAACAAACAGACAAAAACAGTTTGATCACAACACAACAAGACATTAAAAATGAAATTAACTTAAATTAAAAAGATATGTCTTTAATTTAAAAAGATATGTCTTTAATTTATTTTAAAAATTCAGAGGGAGTTTGCAGTTCTAAGATCCAAGGGGAGGGTGCTCCACAGTTTAGGGCCATAAAACAGAAAGCAGCCTCTCCAGATTTCTTGTGGGACACTTTAGGAACTGCTGAAAGAACCGCAGTGGAAGATCTGAGAGTTCTTGTTAATGAAAGGCAGTCGCTGATATATGAAGGGGCTTGATTATGTAAGATTAATGTAAATGAGTACAAGTACTTTAAAACCAATTCTAAAAGATACAGGTAACCAGTGCAGTGATGCAAGCACAGGGGTAATGTGATCTCCTTTTTTTTGTATTGGTCAAAATCTTGGCTGCAGCATTTTGAATCAACTGTAATTTTCATTCTGAGTTAAAAATGGTCTGATTTTGGCAGGGCCGACCCTTGGCATAGGGCGCCACCATGTGAAATGCAAAGACAAATGAAGAAAATAATGAAGTATAAAACAAAATACAATAATGGACGCCCCCTGATCCGATATTGTTTCATGTTTTTAAAAAATATAGCTTTTGGTTTTTCTGAGTCTGTTTTGTGGCGTGGGGTGGCATGTGGCCGTGCGGCACACTCACGGCGCCGCCGATACCCAAAGCAGAGGAACAAAACTTTGAACTAGCAGCAGCAGCAGCCACATGGCCGCTTTAGATGGTAACCCAAGATTTACTCAATTTCGTGAGATGGTTGAAGAGAGTTTTTGCAAGTCTAGGGTTACCATCTAGACACGACCAAACCAAGGGGGTCCTGAAGAGATTTGGCCTAGGGCTCTAAAAATTCCAGGGCCGGCACTGGATTTTGGCAATGTTCCTCAGATGATAAAAAAAAAAAAAGTGACCTTGTTAAAATGGCTAATATAATTAAGATCAGAGTGGGCCATAAAAAAATGTTTGCAAAGATTTGGTCTCACAAATCTTTATTTTTTTATTTTTTTAATGAGATCAGTATCTTTAAAAATTCAAGGACCCAGTTGGTAATGTACCATGATAATTTAGTTTTTGCAGCATTTTATAAGAGCTTGTGCAACTTTTTTCAGATGGCGGATATCTCATTTTGGAATAAAAACTACATCATGATGCCCACCATGTGTGACAGTCCCTGGCTTCCAGTGGGAACACTACGAGGTTGTTTAATAATCTGTTTTCATAACACACTATTGCAATATTATTTTGATCAGTAAAATAATTGGTTATTATTGGTGTACCTGGGCAAATCTGATTTATTGTTGTTATTATGTATCATGTCCAATTTATTTCCACTAATAGCCTCTTTGAAAAAGATAAGGGGTCTTGCACAGTGCAATTATGATGAAAGTGCAGCATATCGCATTTGATGTTTATTTCATACAAAAGCGTAAGTGCATTCTATTTGAGTATTCTCCAATGTAAACTAAAACCCTGCAGAAAGATAAACAGCGATTGCACTTCAAAAAGACAGCAGTGGCAGAAAATGTCTGTGTATTCTCATATTCCTTTAGAAACAATAAACACCGTCTTTTAACTTTCAAACTCTCCATGGTGGCATGGCATCGACTCTCTCGGTTTGGGTGAGGCAAGGATCTTTGAAGGAGAGCGAGAGGAAGAGAAAGAGACAGCTTCTGAAAATAAACATTTCTCCTGAGAATGCACTGTTTTTGTGTGTATGTATCAGTTTGATGACAACAATTCTTTTGACTGTGTGTGTGTGTGTGTGTGTGTGTGTGTGTTACCGTGCATTATTCCAACACATTCTCACTCCCAACTCATCAAAAATGGCAGCTTGGTCAGGACCCCTTGGCATCACTTTTTGAGGCTTTTTCCGCCTGTTTTCAGTACATGTGCTGGTCGTGGTTATTTATACATCATTAACGTTCTGATTAACGTTGTAAAATGGGACTCATTCAGTAGGTTTATCCAACAAAACAAGTTGGTATGGTTAGTAAGAAACTAGTCTGGCTTACTATGTGAACCGTGCCTGGATATAGCCTTACTTCCTGTCTGAGTTATCAACCTACATGCTGAAAATGTCAAGTTTTGAAGATTTGGATGGTGTAATAAGGCAGGCCTGCTTTGCTCTTTCAGTGATTGAGTGTAAAGATCTACAAAGAATATGTTCACAAGATTTCCGTGTAGGTGTTAGACCGAAACGGGTTCCCTCCTGACCCTATTTTGCAGAGGCACCGTCGGGGCGTGGCGGCACCCAGGATAACTGATTGGTTTAAGCAAATCCAAAAAGGCCACAGAGTGAAAGCACATTCAATCCAGACTTTCCCCCAGCGAGGACACAATGCTGTGGAGATAGGTCTGGCTACACGAGACTAGTAAAAAAAACACTGGGATTGCATTAAAATCCCTACTTCCGGGTTACAAAGACAGCTGTAACCATGGCAACAACAAGACATCCCACACACAGTTACGTCGTAGGGCATGACGTTGGACGTCACGTGATTAACGCACACAGAGTTTAAAAATAACAACATTAACTTTTATTTTCAAAC
>JAOVVB010255855.1:0-19708 GCA_028570985.1 Heterobranchus longifilis
ACCCTAACTCGGGAGATATAAGAATGAGAGTGGGCTAAGATAGCAGACACAGTCTCTGCTATATCCTCATCCAACAATGATGTAATTTGATGCAATTTGATGCAATCAAAAACAAAATAAGTGCTGACAAATGATATGGAGAGGAAGGCATCACCGTTGGTTGTGTAAAAGTTATTTTGTGAAGTTAGGATATTTGTGTAAAACACTTTTCCTATCTTAAGTTGGGATTTAGGTTCATTTAATGGCTTTTTTCCTAAATCAGGTCCTAACCCTAATTACCATGGTTACCAAACAGTTAAGATAGGATCTGCAAGTTAAGAAGTTTCTGTGATACGGCCCCTGCTGTAGTTACATAGATATTTGACAGTATTTTGTGACACATGTCTGTAATTATCGCCAATGAAAGCCACCCTGTGTCTCTCAGGAGCACGCTGGGACACTCAGTCAGGAGTCATCTCCGAGGCGGTTTTGAGGGATCTGACTCCAGCCATGCCGGTGCTGTATGTTAGAGCTGTGCCTGCAGAGGAGCAGGAGCTCAAAAATGCTTACGAGTGTCCAGTGTACCGCACCAAGCAGCGCGGGCCCACGTATGTATGGACCCTCCACCTCCGCACCAAACAGCCTCCTGCCAGGTGGATAGTAGCCGGAGTGGCACTGCTGCTCTCCGTGTGAGACATTAGAGGAGGGGGAGTTCTAATATCTACTGACAGTATTCCACAAAAAACATATTTTAGAGGAGGTGTAATCTTCTCCCATTGAGACAGTATTGAATCATGTATTGCAATCATTTTGCTTTTTATCATGTTTTTTTTTTATACTAATACAACAGACACAATTATACACTTCTAATCTTGCATTAACATTGTTGTATCCAATTTGGTTCATACGTGATAATGCTGACACTTTGTTTCAACATTGGGGGGGACACATGAAACGGGGGGTTTGTATAGAAGTTCATTGCATTCACAAAAGAAAAAAAACACCTTATCTTGTAATTATGACAAAATACCTTGCAATTATGAGGTCTCTTAGTGACAAAGTCAGGATCCTGTAATTATGAGATCTTTTCTTGTAAATATGGGATTTTTCTTGCAATTATGAGATCTTTTCTTGTAATTACAAAATAGTAACTCATAATTATGAGATAAGGCGTCTGATTGTTTTTTCTTTTGTGAATGCAATGCTCCTCTGTAGGTTTAGGGGTCCTCCCCCAGGAGATTTTGAGCATCAAACTCTTAATTTCCACTTTAATTTCTGGTCCTATTTGTGCCTTTTCTGCATCAAGTCAAAATAAAGCCCACTGCTACATTCATGTTTATATTAGGGCGGGGGGGGGGCATATGTTCTAGATATTGAGGGGGAATTGTCCCCTGCGTCCCCCCTGAAACCTACGCCTATGCTGTAGTGTATGAATGCGTGTGTGTTTTAGATTTCAAGATAAAGGAAATAAAGAAGTGGAGATGCACGTTTAGCCGGTGCTGAACCTGTTGTATCCGTGTCCGACACTGTTGAACCTCTCCCTTGAGATTCAGGTTCAGTCTGGCCGTGATTTGTCGGGAGCTTATGTCTCCATTTGAGACCATGTAATTCTGGATAGGGAGCATATTTTATTGGAAGGTCAAGATTAAAAAAAGCTCCCTGGCTGCCCTCTACTAACTGAATGATACACA
This sequence comes from Heterobranchus longifilis, assembly GCA_028570985.1. NCBI lineage: Eukaryota > Metazoa > Chordata > Actinopteri > Siluriformes > Clariidae > Heterobranchus > Heterobranchus longifilis. The sequence continues at coordinate 1,671 of JAOVVB010255855.1, forward strand.
ATGCCGTCTGGAGGGTTCCCGGACAGAATTCCCAGGAGATGATGTGCATGGTTGCTATTGACTTTTAAATGAGGTGCATTTGACATTGACCTTTTGTACGGCAGAGGCAGAATACTAACAGACGAGTGTAATTCATTCAGCCGGGCCTGTTGGAGAAACCTATTCAAAGACACTGATAGCTTTCTATGAGAAAGCAACACATTAGATTACCCATCCTTTATCTGTCTGCACTCTCTGTTAGCATCTGATTAACTTAATAACAACCAAATAAAAGCTTTTAACTTTGAATGAGTCTGAAGAAACATCATCTTATCTAAAATGTTATCTCTTCAAACTGATTTAATTGAGGTTAATTGAAAACTGAGAAGATGTTCAGATTAAAGTTTGTGATTATGCATGGAAGGAGTTGTGCATAATTCATATGCTCTTAAATTCCCTTGTATGTCAGTTATGATAAAATATTGTGGGAGCTTCAGAGTCAAGGTTAAGATCATACAGAAGCGCAGAAACAACTCTGAGAAAAATGTTTTTTAATAAAAGAAAATATGCGAGAGAATTTTGTGCATTCATGAAAAGGGGATATAACTACTTAACAAATAATATTAGCCTTTATATAACATTTATTAATATAAAACAAGCTTCTTAACACCCTGTGTCAGAGCAGCAGAAATTTGCCCAGGAAGAGACGGGGCAGGTGCAATATTTATCTGCTGAGATAAACAAGTGACATATGATGTACAAATTACACCCATTCTGTTTTTTCTTTTAGGCTAGAAATCAGCACTCTTATCTTCTCAAATGAGATTTTCTCCAACGCTAATAACCGCTGTGTTGCTCTTAATTTCTCCCTGCAGCCAAAGTGGCTGCAGACAGTCATGTGGAGGATGGAGGATTGATTCTGTGTATTGTATTGCTCAGGGGAAATGAAGAACCAGTCTTCCTGTAGTTTCTCTTCATCTGCCCTCTCTCTTCCTCTCATTAGCACGCCACAGCAGCTAGCCAGTCATTTGGTGACAGGGAAATGATACAGTGCCGGCAGTGTTTGGGAGGAAATGGCAGGGTACGGGGCCCGGCGCAGTGGGGGTCGTGCCACAGATAGTCATGTTAAAGGCCAAGCAGGACACCTGGTTAAAGTCAGCAAGGGCATCTGGGTCACACCTCCGCCTCATAGTACCAGAGAAAAACATTGTGTACTGATGTTTTTGCTATACAAAAAAATGTAAGAAAGATCCAGCTTTTTTAGTACTTATTTCCAACAAGGAAAATACTGTGCAGAGACAGTACAGGACTCCAGCTGTTATATTTTAAAGGTCCCATATTATGCTCATTTACAGATTCATACTTGTATTTGAGGTTTCTACTAGAACATGTTTTCATGCTTTAATGTTCAAAAACACTTTATTTTTATCATACTGTCTGTCTGAATATACCTGTATTCACCCTCTGTCTGAAACGCTCTGTTATAGCATCTGTCTCTTTAAGCCCCCCTCCCCGAAAAAGCCCAGTGTGCTCTGATTGGTCTGATTTTCGGGTCTTCTGCATCTGCACTCTCAACGTCTCTGCACCATCATTGCAGTAACAGCACTGTAGCAGCTCTTTATACCTATACATAGTATAGTTGTGACATCACAATTGTACGGAAGTCCGGATGGCTCGTTTAAAGGCACAGTTTCTGAATATGGGCTGTGTGCATTTCTCTGTGGATTCAGTGATACTTACACAGTATTTATATAGCACCTAGACCTGCTTTAATTTAAAAAAAAGACATGGAAATCTCACTTTTTACAATATGGGACCTTTAATATACAGGGAAACAAGACCTAGCCTAGTTACCTGCAATACTGTAAATTAATGAAAAATATAACCAATATCAGTGTCCACTTTTAGAATAGTGTGTTCCTACTTAAAAACAAGCCCCTATTGACCAAATACCCCATTTTCACCAATCTATGCATTGTATAAGTATTAGTAAGTTTGTGGCAACTTCATTAAACAAAAATGATTCAGTAAAATGCACCATGTAAGCACAATACACCCCAGTTACTGCTCACTGTAATATCTTCCAGTTTTAAAGAACTGAGTGCAGTCCTCATGCACACAGAGAGGCAGCAGAGCTTCACTGGAGGCCAAGACAGTCTGATATTTAATTAGAGGGCAGATGAACCCATTTAATGTTGAAAGGATTATAAATATACTTCTCTCACAAAGAAGAAGAAACGTGAGAAAATGTAATATGATCGGTGCCAAGCTTGATACACAGCAATGCAGACTAGCTCCATGCCTTTATCTAGTCTTTCTGCTGTGCACATGTTGAGCATATTAATTAAACTGTCTCACTTTTCTGCATTCAATGGCCCCTTCTTTTTCATTTATGTTATTACCGAATCAGTTGTTTGTGGTTTCCTATGCACTTTTTATCATGACTTTACTGTGTGTGATCCTTTAACTATGTTAAAAACGACACATGGACAGTACAGTCAGTCTCCTAACTCAGGTTGGGGACCGAGAACTGATTAAAGCCGATAGCAAAAAGAACTGGGTACCCGTTAAAAAATGAGAACCAATTAGAACCGAATTCAACTAACTTTAAATTGACTTATTTTAATAAAACAATGAAAGTCAAAGTAAGCTCTGAAAAGAATAACAATATTTTTGTTTTCTCAACATTTGACCTCTTTTTTCTTTTCTTTTTTTTTACCTTATTGGAATCGAAACTGGGAATCAATAAAATTCAAACAATACTCAACCCTACTCCTAACTTACTATAGTAACCTGGGTTAACCAAAGCATTGCTGGAGTTATAAAGTCTGAATGCATTTTGAATGTCACCAATATATAATATATTTTACAATAACCAAACTTAAGATGATGAAAAATATTTTTATTGCATGCACAGTTGACACTGGTGGTCAATCCATGGTTTGCCATATCACACAGACCAGCCAAAACGGTGCGTACAAAAAAAAAAAAGAAATCAAACTGAACTGATAGAAGTAATATCTGTAGAACAAATAAATAATTCTGAAATAAATAAATATCCGTATCCAGAATTTCAACATACACAAATAGAATCAACTGTACATTGTTGATGATACAAATTAAATTCCAAATAAGATAAGATAGTGCTAAAGCATTTTTCTCTTCATGTTCACTGTGGGCCTTAAAATCCGAAATATACAAATAAAACTTCAATAATAGAATGCAAAATCCCATCTACAACACTTGACAGCGCCTACTTAAAATGGCCTAACCTCAGGGCGAAAGTGAGAATTGTCAGTTGCCCAATCTAGAGAATAAATACTGTACAGTATCTTCTATAACTACACACTATACAGTTGTATACAGTAGTGTTAATACACACTGTACATAAGCAAATGGCTTCTATTTTTCTTCCTCTTTCTCTACTTTTTTTTTGTCCAGAAGGTGCTGTAGTATTGTTTTTGCTATTGCTCTTTACTTGTAGGGACAGTTCACCTAAAAACACAATGAAACATACTTTTCCTCTACAATATCTATCCTTACATTTACTGCAGATAAAAGAGATATGCTGAAGCTCTGTAGCATTTGATTTAACTAGGAAGCAGAAGAAGGGTTATTTGTTATTTGTTTTTGGAAAGACATGTTGTTACCGAGTTTTTCAAATGCTAATTTCTGGTACTCTGAGTACCATGCAACTGAAGCCGATATCTCCACAACAACCTCAACAAATCAAAAACTATCTGGATGGCAAACTGCACTGTATTGTGTTTTAACCTGAACTTTAAAGACCAATACAGATGTATCAGTATGCGTCTGCTGCTGCATTTCACTGATTGTCCACAGCTCATCTAGATGGAGATCCTTATGCTTTTAAAAATGAGCAATTAGCATTACTTTGAACAGGCGTTTTTTTATGGTATTTGGCACGAACATACGTGATTATAACTCACACACATGACAGGACATGTCATCAGAGACATCATCCCACACATCAGAGAAATACAGTATACTGTGTGTTCTGCTCTAATACCATCTGAACTGCCTCATCTAATACACTTTATGGTTAAACAATAGAAAGACTGTACGGTTCTGCAATGTAAAAATAGATAATTAAAATAATATATGAAAATGTTAACTATTTAACAATCATTTTCTGTTCTATTTCTGTCATCGCGATTCAGCTTGTTGTGCATACACTGTGCTGATTTATTAGTGACTGTGTGTCCTACATCTGTCCGAGAGAACATCTGGATTGTGTGTTTACAATATAGGACTGAAATACTCTTTGGTTAACTCTGATGAAACAACCCACTGCTGACAGATCTTTACACATTGAAAATACCAAAAGATGTACAGTCTGCAACTCAATCACTGTGTGTGATTTATGTGGTAAAAAGCTCTGGAAAGGCTTGTAAGTGGATCTTTTAGATACTGTTTGGGAATTAACTTCCCTTTTGTTTGCATGTTCATTTTTCTGCAGCTCTTTATGAGATGGGAAGCACTTCACCTGCAAACAAACTCTTATTGCAGGCTGCTGATTCTCCACAAGGGAGAGCTGTTGGGTTAGAAAGCAGCTCTACACCTGCCAACCTCTGCCTTCTGTAAGAAAGTAAATAGCAGCAGCAGGTTTGGACCTGCGGATCTAGAAATCCATATTTGTTCTTGTCACCATGCAGCACACGTTGTAGTGGAACTGCAGTTGGGCCTGCTTTCAGGTGTTTTGGATCAGTTGCGGATCTATGCATTTAAAGTATTTTTCTGCTTATCTCTGGTGAGAGTTTCCTGATTGAGCGGCTCCCTCCTGTGGTCGGCCAGGGTCGTGCAGCGGCCTCTGATTGCTGACTTGAGTCCTGAGAGATAGATGAGACAGCGATAGATTGTTCCTTGGCAATCCGACAGTCTGGCTGACACAGTGGGAAGTGCAGTAAGAGCTGCTATCTAAGCACGAGGCTCCAGCCGGTGTGACAGTTCAAACAGAGTCTGCTGATTGTCGATGATATGCAGGTAATCAATGTAGGCTCGCACTTCTGAGCTGCTCTTTTGGGTGATGCCGTTTCCTGCAGGGAAAGAAAATGCTTTACTTCCAAGCCAAGACCTAACCTTGCAAAGACTGATAGTTTATTCACTTTTTAATATGCCATTAAATCCCAGGTCCCATATTGTAAAAAGTGAGATTGCCATGTCCTTTTTTTTTTATTATAAAGCAGGTCTAGGTGTTGTATAAATACTGTGACATTATCAAAATGTTCAATTCAGAAACTGTGCCTTTAAACGAGCCGTCAGGACTTCTGTACGGTTGTGATGTCACAACTATACTATACATAGGGATGTATAGGGATGTAGCAATGTCGGTGGAGAGATGCAGAAAGCCTGGGCTTTTTTGAGAGGGGGACTTAAAGAGACAGGCGCTAAAACGGAGCATTTCAGTATACAAATACATGTATATTCAGACAGACAATAACAAAAATTGTTTGTTTTTTTACATTAAAGCATGTAAACATGTTATAACAGAAACCCCAAGTACAAGTATGAACCTGAAAATGAGCATAATATGGGACCTTTAAAATATGTGTTTATCTCACACCATAAAATGAGGAAAGAGTGATCTGAATACTGACCCATGTGATCTTTCTGACACTGCCGGATGAGCCGCACTGTGTCTGCTATCATGTGCTGGAAATAAAGATGGACACAGGCTTCATTAAACATTACGAATTCAGCACGACTGCATGTTTTCTGTGCAGAGGCGAAAAGGGTTCGTGAACTCACCAGCTTTTCAAAATTGACCAAGTTATCATGAAACGTCTTGTTGCCTTCGTGAATGAACGTAATATCTAAAACAGATAAACATTTTGTTAGTTTTCACCAATAGGTATTTGAGGAAAAAAATGTCTGTTTGTACATGTCAAATAAGCCTGGTGGAAATATGTCACAGCGCTCTCCTCCCACAGTTAGACTGGGTATTGAAGTGACAGAATAATGAGCGCACCTTTCAGTAGCAGAGGAGGGAACGGGATCTTTGGCGCCTTCATCTTCTTGAAGGAGTCCCTGTAGGCCTTGTGGTTCAGCGAGGGATCCTGTGAAGACATTTTCAAAACGAATGAGTGTAATCCTCTGGGGGATGAATGTGTGTGCCTGTGCTTGCATGCTTTATTAGCTGAATTATGGCAGCATAGGAGGCTAATGAATGATCATCTAAAATACCTGATGTTTCGAAATGAAAGAACATCTGTTCGTTTCACCTCATGCACACTGAAGCACGGGTTTGTATTCCCTGTTACAGTGTTGGATTAATATCATTGTTTTTTCATTTCTAAACAGATGTATACAGTGTATTGTACACACTGGGTGTCATTAATTACACTTACTGTAATTGTCTCCAGCTCTGAAAACAGCTTTTTGAATTTCCCAGGGATTTTCTGCAGAGAGAATAACATGATTTATTATTTTTTTTCAGATACTATGTAGTTCTACTTGGCTGGGTCCAGAACTTAGAATTCATCTGGCATCGTGACATGAAACTGCGGTTTCTCGGTTGAAAAAACAATCGGGCCCATGAGCTGTGCGGGGGGGATTAACGATTAGCCAATCAGCGCCATGGGAGGGACTAACAACATTGTAGTTTGTTTTTACTTTGCTCCAGTGGTCAGAAAATCCATACATTTTTTATCAACCGTCCGGCCTTGTCTGTCTGCCGTGCGTGCATGTTCCGGGACTGGGCTCGCTGGCCAATCACAACCAACTTAGTTAAGCTTGTGCTTATGTCATAGGCTCCGCCGTAGCCGACTGTAGTGGTGGATAAATTGTTTTGAGTGTCACAACCCCCTGCGAAATGACAGAATTTGATCGATTCACAACATTTGGACACTCTAGAAGATCTGCACGATTGAATTATTGTATCTCCATTCAAGTTAGCATAGGGCTAAACCAGAAGTTAGGCAGCTCAGATCGGAAGTCTGGTGATTGGTTAGGGAAAAATCGAATCTCCCTGGAGTGGAAGAAATGTCAGACTGAAGATGTAAACAGAGTGTATCTAGTTGACAATTCTGTCTGATATCAGGTAATAGTTCTGTAATAGTTCTACATGAAATGTGGCACAGATGAAAGAAGAATAAAAAAAAGCACATCCTTACCTCCCATGTCTGACTGAGGCGGCTCACAGCTGCAGTGTTCAGGCCCAGTATAATGGCAAAGAAACAGTTGAGGTTCCTCTGTGCTTTACAGCTGTAAGAGATCAATGAAGCACACAGTTCAGTTACTTCCAGCAGTGCAGCTCAAACAGCTGATGCAGTTTATTGATCTGCCACTGGAGGGGGCAGCATGCAAGTCTAAAAATCTCACCCTAAAGATTTTGGTGCTGAAATGCTGTAATGTTGGCCCACAGTGTGAGAACCCAGCGTGCATGTGATTTACAATCAATAAAGCTCTAATCAAAATGCAAAAGGATGTGAGTAAAGCTACTAACTGGGCAGCAATCTTGATGAACTTCTTGATGAGTTGGACTCTTTTGCAGAGCGTTGGGCACAGCAGCACCTCGGTCATCACCCACAGCTGCACTTCATTGCAGCGCTGCAGCAGCAGCTCCAGCGCCACGGTGTGGCTGCTGCTGCTGTGGCGGCTGAAGGTGAAATAGACGAGTTCTTGCTGTAAAAGAACAACATGCGCTCATGAGTTGAGCGGATGCTTGTGGCACGTCATGTCTGATGTCTTTTAAAACAGCCCAGACCCTTTTAAAAGACTACAAATTATGCATACGTATTGAGGCTGCGGGACAAACCTCGTGTATTGAGTCAAAGATGATCCAGTCAAAGTTGGTGAGAGCAACAGCCACGTCCCACGTGTTTAAGCTCAGCATGCGAGCCGTCCTCTGTTGCAGCTCGGAGTTGTCTGTGAACGGATTCTGAAGAGGGAGAATAATATCAAACACATGACAACATCAGGGTCCGTTTTTCTTTAGACGTCATACCACATAATAGATTGATTGCATTAGTTATTTGTACTCACAATGGAGTTTTGAAACTTCATAACATAATTAGAGTTCTTCCGATACCAATATAATAATCTGGCTTACTATGTGAACAGTGTGTGGGTAAAGCCTTGCTTCCTGTCTCCGAGCAGGCCTTTTGAAGATTGTGCAGTAAGGCAGGCCTGCTCTGTTCTTTCAGTGAGTGATTGTAAAGATCTACAAAGAGTAATGTTCACAACATTTTCATTTGGCACAAATTCTGTCTTTGCAAGATGTTTCCTTGGATTCAGTGTTTTCTAGTTGTTTTTGTCCTGGGTTCTTTAATCAGTAAATCTTTAAAATAGATAATAAAAAATGAAAACAGAAGTGTATCCAAGTGTTAACACAGCCACAAAATAATGAATCAACATCAAAAAGAAAGAATAGCAATAGCCAAAAAGGTGTAGGCTGAAGTCTTACAATAGCAGTACAAAACTTTGAAAAATGTATGAACACAGTTCAGATGATAAAAGAAAGTTATATGGCATTCATTGTCTGTAGGGTTTAACCTGAGCCAGGCCATACAACAATGATAGCAATCATTAATTGCATTAATGCACTGGTATCAGATCAGTACTCGGTATTGCCCCGATACACAAGTTCAGGTATCAGGAAGGAAAAATGAGTATCGGAACATCTCTAAACATAACCTCAACTATGCTGCACATTGTCTTATACTTACAGCTGGTGTATGTATGAACTAACAGAGGACTATTTTGACATCACAGCATATGGACAGTATGTTTAAGTAGAAGTGACACAGAAGTGATTCTCACCAGGACTTCACCCAGGTCCTTCCTGCACACATGCAGCCTCCCCACCGGCCGTAAAGAATCAGAGAAGACTTTGTCCTGAGGCTGCAGGAGGAGTCTCCCTGCAGGGGACAAAACATATCACCAACAGCAGAATACCATTAAAAATCTGTCAGGCGGCGTGTAAAGCAGCTATCAGTAGCAGGAGATAAGACTCGCTGTGCCACTCTGAGGCGGCCAGTCACTGATACTGACTTTATATCACTGGACTGTAAATGCTTCTCCTTTTAACTGTTGTCACTGGGGAGATATTTAGGTCAGCTCTGTTGATTACAATCTCACGTTCATGTCTAGGCTTGACATATAACTCAATATAGGGAAAAAAAGTCAAGTATGACATATTGTGAGAAATGAAAGCACTATATGATGAATATTTACTTTCAATTTCTACTAGCATTATAGTAGGATAGAGTCGAACTTATGACACTTCAGAATCACCTATTCTGATCTATTATGTACTGAATCGTACACTGATGAAACCAATGGAAATTATTTGTGTATAAATATTGAAATCCACCATGATCTACAAACACCAGGAAATACTCGCTTGTTTATTTTTATATCATCAAAAGTGGGAAAAAGATTGCCACCACTGTGAGTGTAGGTTATCACATAGAGCTGTAATGTTAATGTGTACTGTAGCTGGTTAGTTAGAATGGTATTTACCTCCATTGTAAGTGACAGCCACTAGCACCAGTTCCCCCTGCGGGACGTCCATCCTTTCTGCCGCTGCCTGCAGCAGCTCCTGGGCCAACACCCCGGCATGAGCCCTCATACTGAGGAACGAGTCCATGGTGATATACACGTGACACAGTACTGTAACAGAGAGAAAGTTAAGAGTTAATCTGCAAAAACAGATCAAATCCATTCTTAAAATTAGTAAATCAACACCAGTTTGAGTGATATTGCCTGGATTGGACATTAAAAAAACATAATTTATATTGTTTTTTGCAAATTAACCTGTAAATATTATTTCAGTAAGGTGCAATATATAATTCCCAGCGCTTACATGAAGTGCAGCTCTGCACATCCCTACCCAAATCCCTCTACGCATCATGTATGTAGCCTGTTACCTCTACGTTCCCAGTGTGCACAGCAGACTATACATGATGGCTCCATTATGAGACAAACCAGCAGTCAGATGCTGAAGTAATCAGGTTTCATAAATTGAAACTATATTATGACACAAGGCCACAAGACCAGCTAATAAAGCAGGAATCACCTTAAGATATTGCATTTTATTGGTGCAAATATCCTAAGGCATTTTCAAATAATCAAATTACCAAAATTTCAGTGAACCTGGGGCCTGTGAGAGCTGGTGCAAAACGTTTACGCAGGTTTTCTTTCCAGACAGACTATGACCTCCAGCCAGAAAGAAAGAAACCAATTAGTGAAGTCACCTGCTGCCGTCTCTGAAACAGCAGGAAGGAAAGGATATCACAGGGCTGCCCCTGATTGATAAGGTGACCTTGAGCAAAGCAACTGATTCTCAACTGCAGAGGACTGTGGCATTACTGGGATGGAGCAAGCATTCAATAGATTTGTCTTGATGAAGGTAAAAGGTCAGTGGGGACAATCTCTTTTGAATGAAAGTAGTTCAAATGAAAATGAGGATTTTATCCAGAAACCTCTAAGACGGACATCTCAAAACCTCAGCAGATGAAATCAGTCTGCATGCATGGCTAAACAGCACGAGAGATAATTGTTTTTTTAAGCTGCGACCTGCAGATTTATAGCTCGCTCTGCCGGTTGGTTGATGGGTCGGTGCCCCCACCCTTTGGCGGATACAGTTTTCGCCCTAGGAGGCTGAAATTTGGCATGGAGGTTGTGTGCGTGCATGCAGGTGTGTATTTGTGCTGCGACCACATGCCAATTGGTCGCAGCTATTGCAAATTTGTTGTGTTTTGTTTTTAGCTGCAACCAGCAGCTCTATAGCTTGCACTGTTAGTTGGTCTGTCGGCTGGCCGGTCCACAAAAAATTCTCCTAGCCTTGGCGGTCACAGTTTTCATCCTAGGAGGCATGGATTGTCAAGTGTGTGTTTGTGTTCATGCTAACTGGCCTAAAGGGGGCGTGGCAAAGAGGTGCGTAACTTCCAAATGGATTCACAGACTTGCACAAGATGTTGTGGAAAGGTTGGTTATGAGCCAAAGGACAGCTGATTAACTGTTCATGCCAATTGGCAAAAAGAGGATATGGCAGTGGAAGTGGCCAGTAATGTTTGTGAGGTTGGGTGTGTGAATACATGTGCGTACGTCATCGCAGCTATTGTGAATTCACACTTCTTATTTGGGTAAACCTGCCCTTAAAATACACAAAAACTGACCACAATAAGGCAAAAGGAAGTCATAAGTCATTACTTAGGAATGTACATTTCCAGACCTTCACATCTCTTCCCTGGAAAGATTCCCATTGTTCTACTCTTTAGACTAAATGTCTCCTCTCGCCAGCTTTGGAAACAGCGTATGATGGGAGGAATGTGTGAAGAGCGTCGTCATGTTTTACGACTTACCTTCCTTGGTCTCCCTCTGTGTGCCTCTGGACTGGAGCCCGTTCTCTTTCAGGCTCAATTGGTGGAAAAGTGCTTTGCTCTAAAAGAAGGGAAACATGCAGATTTTGACACATTCATTCCTGGGAACACTGCGAACATTTCGCTAGAACTACAGAACAATGTCTTTAGCAGGAAATGCGAGGACAATAGTTCCAACACCCAATCTAGTAATAGGCAGCCAGCTTTGTTTAATAAAATTCTTTCCGTTTTAGTGTCGTAAAGAGAGGAAACACAAGATCTTTTCACTCACCTTTCTTTGAGGGGAATATTCATCCACCGTACTGAAAAAAGAAGAATAAATAAATCAGTAAAGTAATACAAAAAAAAAACCTGATCTGGTGATTTTCCTTAGTCTGCAACTAAGTACAAAAACAACTTCACCAGTCTATAATCGAGGTAAAGTGAATGTACATATATACTCCTCTGTGGCGTTCAGTCCATTATTTAAGATCAGTGTCAAGGCGAGATTAGAGTGCTTTTGTAGGTTTTTAGACCTTCCAATGTGATCCCTTCATTTAATCACCCTATTCTCATCAGTTAGGCCCGGCTAGCATGATGGATAGCCGCGTGTCCATTATCATCCCTCAGCTTTTACTGGGCTCTGCATCACAATAGGCATGTTGGCACAAAGCCTGCCCTGAGGGATCCCCCTCTCGCTGGCCAGCAGCAGTCCTGCACTAATGAAAAACCTGATTCCCACTGTATTGTCAAAACAGAGCTCGTGATCTTATTCCCTCTCTTGCTCCTCAAAAATGAACTCTGTGAATCATAACGCCACATGACGAGAGCATGCATGAGAACAAATGGTGTTTGATTCCTAAGCTTTCAGAAACATGTGACTTTCTTTGCACAAAGGCCAGATGGAAGTTGATGGGAGCAAAGTGAGTTTTCTTTCTATAAAAAATGACACCTTTTTGCTTTTCACTCAGCAGCAGATTGCCACAAAGCAGTCAACCTTGTCCTCCCCCGGGATGAGTCTGATTGTGCAAAGCTCATAAATAGTAGAGTATGTCAGTTAGTAACACCCTCACAAAGTCTGCTCCTTTAAAGGAGTGGGTGTTGTGGATATATAAACATGAATAAAGCAGGCCCAGATAATAGCAGCAGAGTCAGGTTGAATTATCTGTGCTGGTTTCTAATGGGCGGCAGGTTGGAGCATCCCCAGGGAGAAGGTCTGATTGGAGGCTGTGGTTGAGGGAGTGGACGGGCGATATGGGTGTGACGGTGTGTCTGGTGACTGGGGGATGTTTAGGCTGTAACGTCAAAGAGCAATGTGCTGCTAATTTTTTATTAAACCAAGAAAATGTAACAGTTACACTTTAATAACCACAAAAAAACCCAATACTCAAGACTCAGTCTGATGTTGATGAATAAATCTGTTTGATTGAATGTCATATTTAATGTACAGTATATCAATTATGCACGCATACAATGCTTAATGCACAAGACCCACTTACATAAACACAGACTCCTTGTCCACTATAATGATCAATCCATAACTTGTATATGTGCATGTATGCACACACATATAAGTAAGTTTGTGTTCATGTGAGTATGTATACATGTGCGCATATACAGGTGCATGCATGTCTATTCTGTCTACATGCATGTGTATTTGCATGACTAACATGTCAAAACTGTGCTCATACATTTTCAATTTTTTGTACTGCTATTTTTTGACCTTTTTGGTCATTGCTATTCTCTCTTTTTGACGTTGATTTATTATGTTGTGGCTGTGTAAGCACTTGGATGCAATTGTCTTTTCATTTTTTATTATCTATTTTAAAGATTAAAAAAAAAAAAACCAGACAAAAACAACAAGTACTAGAAAGCACTGAATCCAAGGGAACATCTTGCAAAGACTCAAGAGAATTTGTGCCAAAATGTGTTAACTAAAATGTCTATGTGGTCATATTATGTTAGGGATGCATCAATCCAACTTTTTCTCTCTCCTCAACTCAGTGTATCTGCAGATACAGACCTGAGCATCAATCCAATACCAGTGGATTCTTTTTCCCAAATTAAAAATCTGTATACATGGCCACGTAGCACTCATTGGAATGATTTTTATATAACATGACACTAAACAACATTAAAAACTGAGCTGGCAGCCTGCCATGACTGAATAAATCAAACTGATAGCAGAAATGTGGATGTTAACCTTAATATGGATGTGTCAAGTTATAGCTGCATTTGACCAGTGTATTCCTCCTGTATTAGATTATGGACTAACTTACATACTTACTTTATTACTCAACAAGTCATAATGATGTGTATAACTGTGTTTATATATATGGATGTGGGATTATACTCATGAGTTTGAAATTGTGTCCAGTAAAACAGTAGTGGAGCATTCTTTGGTCTCAGTGGAAGTGACAAACATTTCTGACAGCTTGTCATTAATTCTCAAAATCTCTGTATTTCCTCAATTTCAAGATAAAGAGCCCCATGACCTTCATATTTCCGCACATAACAACCCAGAACACTGCAATTACTCTTCGGTCTCTGAATGCATTCATTGATGAGAGGCTAAATAAAGGCACCAAGCAGAGAAGCAGCTCTTTCTTTGCACTCACAGACCAGCTCGCGTCTCTGCTTCTTTTCAGATCTCGCTCTTGTACACACCCAGACTTGATATCAATAAATACATCAGTTTTTACATTTTATAGATAATTTACATGAGTACATATTGATTTACCCTGTGTCTAATGACAAAGTATGTTATCATATGGTCACTCAGTGGCGCCGGCAGCCGTAATCCTGTATGCACCGTGCATACATTTTTTTTAGCGATTTTGTACAGTTGGGAGTGCTGTTGTTGTTACCAGGGCTGTTGAGAGAGAGCGGTGTTTTCATCCGAGTTTTCATCAGTCACGGAACTGCTGCGAAGCACTGCGATCAGAAAATTCTCTGGCGAGCAGTGCCATGCCGGTCAACAAGCGACTCTGCCCCTCTGCTGTTTACTAACCACACGTGGAGCTGATTTGTGTGTGTGTGTGTGCGGGTGTACGGGTGATGTCCGAGAGCACACAGACACAGAGGCTTGTCTGGTTTAAACACAACAGACAAATGTGTGGATAATAACAAACAGTAGTGACACGAGGTTATTTTTAATAAATATAGTGGATGAAATGTCATCATGTGGGGGTAACAATTGGAGGGAAACTCCAGGAGAAGAGCAGGAAGAAGGGGCAGGAAATTTGATCATTTATCACAATCAGATCATTTATATCATGTAATTGTGTTTTATATGGTTTATTATAGATAATCAGTGTGTTTTCATGCCAGATTCGCTCGCGGCATGCGGAAAAAAGGTTTATTTATCAGGCGAGCGTGAGTCAAACTCGCGATCGCTGCGGCCTCTGTATATGGGCAGAGCGCTCTACCACTGACCCACCAGCACCAGTTCTTGTGCGTACTATGAAATAGAATCCTGGCGGCGCCACTGTGGTTACTCACTGTCTGCGATGCATCTGGTACAGATTCTGCAGTTCGCGCACGTCCTTCTCCAGGGACGGGTGCTCGTAGAGGTCATCCAACACGTAACGATACACAGTCTGGAAGGAAATATCAATTTTAATTTCTCCCATATTAAGATCACCTCGCATCCCGTTTCCACCCGTTTCCTTGTACATTATATTTCCTACCTTCATGAACAGCTTGACATGCTCGTCGTCTCTCAGGAAGTCTTTGCAGAGGGCCATCCACTGTGACACCAGGTGCAGGACTTTTCGTTTCCTCTCCAGAGCCTCCTTCCTGTCTTCTTTCCCTCTGTGCCGCTTGGTGCAATAGGTGGGATTCGGTTAAGGCTTCAGCACAGATGGCGAGCAAGATCTATTTGCTGACATCAAATAGCAGCATGCAGTGAAGCATGAATAAAGCCAGTGTGTGTGTGATGTTGATTTAAGGACAGGCGGCAAGAGAGACCGTTAGATGAACACAGTTGAGTGAAGTGGAGGAGCTTTGACTCAATAAAGCAGTCGTGTTTTTGTATAACACATCTATGTCTGTCTGCAGTGTTCACAAAAGAGGGTTATTAAGTGTGAATCCTTGTAATAATGTTCCTGTGTTGAAGGATATTGTCCCAGCAGAGCTTGACATAAATCACCGGTTGACATGAACACTGGGTAGGTCAGCAGGAAATCATCCAGAAGTGTGTCTGCAAAGAGAAACACATTGACAATGGAAAAAAAAGTTTATTGCAATATAACTTCAGAGATAGTTCAACTGCTACTAGTTCTATGGATTTATAAAATATACAATATATCCAACAAGTCTTCGAACCCATACAACCACATAGGTCGTTTGTACCCATCCTCTAATATGACCCACAGGAGCGTTTCCTAAATTAGTGCCCCTACTGATCAACACGACATCATACCTAAATGTAACGATCGCAGTTTGGTTAGGTTTAGGCACCAAACTATTTGATTAGGTATCAAAACTACTTGGTTAGGTTTAGGAAAAGATCATGGTTTGGGTTAAAATATTGGTAAGTTTGTTACATTACTTCAGTTACGCAAGTAACGTAGAATGAGACGTACTTACATACTTAGTTACGTCACGTAACTTTACTTCAAATAAAGTTAACTTAAGATAAGTCAACATTGACTTGGTTTCACATGAACAGTGGCCTCCTGGGTGAAAGTCCTGTGATTTGTTTTGCCCATCCATCCCGTCCACCCCAACCTCATCCCTACTTTGTCGCTCTTTATACTACGTTACTTGACTTCCCCCTTTGCTAATATCATAATTACTATGGCCACTAGAGGTTGCTGCCACAATAAACATAAATACGGGACGTAATAAGCTGCTCATACAAACGACCTATGGGGTCATTGTTTTGGCGGAGGACAGTCTTGGATAACTCATCAAAGAGAGAAACTTACAAGTTTAAATTCTGAGCAGGCCCTTGTACAAATCCTCATTAGGTTTATGCTACATTACAGAATGCTGGAGGGCAGGTACTCCAGTGACCTGGACAACATGATTAATGTTTGCAGAGCTGCACATACAGTAGGCCTGTATTTTTAATTGAGATGGCCATTCCGAGACTTCGCTTGGTTTTTTTTCTTTTCCAACTTAATAATACCAGGTGGAGAGCTCATTCTTTGCTGTCAAATATCAGTTAACAAGCACTAAACAGAGACATATCAGAGGCGAGCATAATGCGAGAGATCTTTCAATGGCACCTTATTCTTCATGGTCAGTCTCAGATAATCGCTTGTGCTGAAATCACTGAGGACTCTTCTGTTCCATTTCACTCCAACAAGTTCAAACAGGCCTTTTACTGGCTTTATCTTCAATATCGCACATTCACCATTGCAGGCTGTATCAGTAAAGATAAGCCAATAATGTGTCAGTTGACCCTCCCTGACCTCTGATGAAGTCTGTGTTTTCATTGTGATTATCTTGCAAACTGAAAAAAAGCAATCTGATATTGTTCCACCATCATCCTAATGTATTTACAAGCAACCACAGTATCCTTGTGTGATTTCTTCTCAAGGTTACACATGGGTACGTGTTTCTGTAAATGGATTAAATCCAAGCTGGTCAAATAGATCACCAGCTCTCTCTGACAAGTTCCCGTAACAACGTTTTTAGGCCAAGCACCCCTTAGCTGAAAGAGAGAGGGGGCAGGGACCCCCCACTACATATATTGTATAAAATTGAGTTGCATATACACAATAATGTGTAGGGCAGCCTAAAGCCTATACACCCTATATACCTTTTTATGGTGCATACAATACTAGGCTATTAAAATAATAATAATTATTGACATATTCATATATTTATACATCATTTTTTAATGTTAAACATACTAGAAGGCACAGTGAATCCTTAAGCTTAACTATATCTGTGGATGGCTATACCTGTAAGCCTATCATCAATGTTGTGTGAATTAAATGTTTTTTCACGAATAGGCCGATTTATCTAATATGTTGGATTCAGGTAAATGTACATTTTAAGACATATTTTTTGAAAAACAAAAATCAAACAATAATTTGGCGACCCCCCTGCAGTAATCTCTGGTTTACATCATCACAATACTGAAACAAAGACTAAACAAGACTCTCTTTATTTAATCAGTTCTTTTTTTAAATCGCATGCAAAGTCCCTTTCTCCCAGAATCTCTTATCAAAATGTAAATAATTATTCGCCCGACATTATAACAAGCTGTGAAAAGCTGTGCATTTCATAAATTGACATAAAAACCACGAAAATACATTTCGAAGGTGTAAAGAGAAGGACAGTAACCCCGAAACGTGATGCCTGGCCACAAGCGAAAAGCTTTACAAATCCTATTATGGCCAGCCTCCTCTCAACCCCTCTGTAAGTGTGCCTCATACCCAGAATTGTAAATTCCCCCCTTTAATTTCACACTGGCTTCCCAGGGCCTTTGTGTGCGTTCTGGTCCACGGGACTCCCTGACATCATTATGGTAATCCGTGCAGAGCAGCTGTGGACGCATCACTCACTGCTTATGAGAGGTTACACACTCGTACACATGTAGCTCCCATAAAGAATACAGTAACACACAGAATACAGTAACACACCTTGACACAAAACCAGAAAAACACGCAAAGGATCACCTGCCCACCCACATACTGTACTGTACTGTACACACACACACACACACACACACACACACACACACACACACACACACACACACACACACACACACACACA
>JAOVVB010255871.1:3545-19703 GCA_028570985.1 Heterobranchus longifilis
CATGCTAAACACAGCGCCTGTGAGAGCAAAAAGTGAAAGTTAACACTAACGTGAGTTAGTTAGTTAGTTAATGTTACCTCGTTGAGAAGTTGGTGTGCAGCCTGTGGACTGCAGATCTTTATCTAACAGCTCTCTGTTTCTGCTCCTGACTGTTCCATTACTCCCTGCAATATTTTTAACTGATTCGCTGTCAAAAAATGCCAAAAATGTCCGTTGTTTTGTTTTGCAGATGCAAGTTAACCATCTGTGTCAAGCTCACTGACAAACACATTTCCTGTGACTACTTCATAATAAAAGTCCACTCGTGTTTTGCCAGTTAGATGCTTTTAATGTGAAGGTGCAGCAGGGGGAAATGTCCGGTTTGCATTAACAGAAACGCGCGAGGAAGACAGCCTATTTTCACAATATTAATTTTATATTCAAATTTAGAATATTGTTTGACAGCCCTAACAGACAGCATTATTTAAAAAAAAAAAAACACACACACACACAAAATGTCATTCTTACCAATTGCACCTCTCCAAATGCTCCCCTCCCAATAACTTTAACCACCTCATAGTCCACTGCTTTCATGCGTAGATCACGGATTTTACTAATAGTTTCTTTGTCTGAAAAAAACACAAAAAACAGGTGTTAATAGAAAATAGAAGCTATAGAAGCTTAGGTTGTTGCATTGACATTTAAGAGGAGTCTTATCCTTCAAGTGAATACAGTATAAGGTGCCTGAGAGAGCATGCAGAGTATGTTTTTTTGTTATTAAAATACAGTTTCTAGTGGTTCATTTTGTATGGAAGATCAGCTACCCTGTTTTCGGTTGACTTTCATAGGAACATCCAGCCTGCTGGCAAACACATCAGAAAAATCTGACAGAGCCTCTGCACAGCTGAGAGCTGCTGTTAGTTTGTTGCCTCTCCCTGCTGCAACAATGCAAGCTCCCCTAGGGGACATAGTAGTCACTGTTCAGCCAAATTTGGTCATAGTTGAAGTAGGAGGGATAATTTTCAATTCACATGGGTCACAGCTGGCACCGGAACGCATGGAAAAGGGGGATACAGGGGCATGCAAGTTCAATTGATCTAAAAATAAAAAGCAAGGCCTGAGTTATTAGAATAAAAGAACATTTAAGAGTGAGTCATTTCCACTGTGAGCATAGGTTCCCGGGATCATAATAAATCATTGGAGGAGGACCAAAAAGACATCGGCCGCCTTTAGAAATGGTACAAATAGGATCTGATGTTGCTGTTACAGATATATATACTGTGTGTGGGGGAGGAGAATTATTTCCTCCTGCATACTGTGCATACAGTAGAGCAATCAGCTGATGTGATCGGGGTGCAAAGCACAATGCATGGAGGAGAGAATTCAGAGTAAAGAGCCCTTCGGGCAATGCATGCTACTGAGGACCAGTGTCTCACCAGACAGCTAGTCCATTATTCCACATGCATCAATGCATTTCCAACACTTTGCTGCTATACACAAACGTACTGTACCAAGAGTAATTGAGGAGATGTCTAATGGCAGTTTTAGCCCATGGGGTTTAGAGTACATGGGGTTGGGTTGATCATCAAATATGAAACACTGAATTTTAGTTTCTCTCAAACTGATAAAAAAAGCCCCGTTATGAGTCATTAGATGGACAAACATAAACCTCTCAGCCATGTCTTATGAAGGCTGGCTGTTGCCACTAATTTAGTGCCCCCCTAAACTACTATGTCATTACAATTTAATAGATTTTATGCATGATTATTGGAAAATGCATCAGTCAGTATAATGTATTGCTAGTGCACAGGCCTAGTGACAAATGGCAACAATCTGTGCACTTCCACAGCAAAGGGTTCACAGTTAGGGATGCACTGATTTTTTCAAACCAAGTACAAGTACTTACATTTGG
Source organism: Heterobranchus longifilis (assembly GCA_028570985.1). Classification (NCBI taxonomy): domain Eukaryota; kingdom Metazoa; phylum Chordata; class Actinopteri; order Siluriformes; family Clariidae; genus Heterobranchus; species Heterobranchus longifilis. The sequence continues at coordinate 5,437 of JAOVVB010255871.1, forward strand.
GTACTTGGTGATACAGAGTACCGATACGAGTACTGGGGTTGGATATTGTTTGTTTTGTGGCACCGGTGGCCGGTGGCCCTAAACAGTGCCTGATTATTTAAAAAGATAGGCTACATGGTATCAAGTGTGATATAACTACCATATTATGTACCACATTTAAATGTATTTAAAAATGTAATAACACCTTATTTCACCAGTCAATTGGGAACAAACTGATGGCAGAAGGGTACTGTACAACAACAGCTTGAGTTACTCAGATTTTTGAGTTTACCGGAATGTAGCATGACTTTCTGAGCTGCACTTGAAAGCACCATCAAGTGCCGACACGCTAGTTTGCAGTCTGCTCTACTCGTTATCGTTTATCTTAAAATATCTCCAAACTGCCGGCATTGCTACCGCCTACCTGTTCAACTGACAAGGGGTGACTCACGTTGACTGAAAGTGGCATCGGTTCTGGTAGTATCTGAGTAGATTTACGAGTATGAGTACATGAGCACAGTATCAGACCAGATACCGATACTGGTATCGGTGCATTCCTATTCACAGTGCAATACTTTCCCCAGGAAAGCCGTCACTACTCGATCAATACTGCACATGAATGTGAATCTCAATAGTTTTTAAGTGAAATGTTTATTTACTGGAGAAGGATTCTTGAGAAACTGAGCAAAATGAAAAGTGAGCTACAAATCATGCCATAAAGGGAGCGAGAATATGCCGAGTTATAACAGTGCGAGTACACATTTGTTGTTTACTTTAGTTTGGTTGTAGGTGTTTCGGTTAAATTTTATGTTTGTCTATATGTAATTAAGGAAATTAAAGACATATATCCCTAAGATATAACACTGATGCTCTGCCCCCACATCAGGCATTGCTGGCTTTCCAAGAACAAGTTCTGGGATAAGCAACATGAAATGCAAAGAATTGGGCAGTTATACTAGATCCGTCAAGGAAAGATAGATTTCGCCTCACTATCCGCATTTGATTGGTATTTTAGTTATGGGGGTCCCCAGTCTGAGGGCACTGTGAAAAAGAGAAGCCATCACGATCGGCATCATGTGGGTCACCAGCCATTTATGAAAGCCCCTTTGTTGGGGACACTAAGCAGCAGACACCTATTGTGTCCAATAGAGGCGGTGACCCAAAAACAGCCTTCTTTTCTGAGCGTAGGCTTATACCCATATGTGACAGGGTCTGCAAACACAAATGGTTCAAGTGAAAGACATGGAGAGATCCGCGTTAAAGGAGGACATGATGTGAGCTACTTACATCTACTCAAAAAGTTGTCAATGCTCTTGTTTTTCCTCAGGGCAGGGAAGTCAAGGTCATACACCAGTGCGTCCAAACCATCCTGCAGGGAGAGAAGAAGGGTTAACAAGCAAGCAAACACAGCGACAGTGTTCAACACCCCACCAACATTACACAGGAGATGTAAAAAGCAAACACAGTGTCCTGTCAGGCTGTTTGTTTCTGAAGAACGGCTTTGAACAGACTTCTGCATGAAGTTAGCAGCGGGCTTCCAGCCTGGATTACATTCATGTCTAGGAGGGTTTTAGCTTATTACAAATATCCGGATTTCAGTGCTACTGTAAATGGTCACAGTTTCTTAAAGTGATTATTAATAACAGATCCACTGAAGGATCTCAAAGGGCAGTTGTTTATTAAATGGCGCCTTGAAGCATTTCTTCCATGTCGCCGTGCAAGGACACTACAAAGGTCAATTAAAAGTCAAAATGATTGTTGTAATGCTGGAAGAAAATCTTTAAAATTCATGCCATGCATCTATAAATGCATGTTACTGTGAGGATGAGGATTTAAGAAAAAAAATGATGCTGTTTCGAACAAATGTTTGAAGGGGCCAAACTGATATCTCAAGCACTCATTTGTGTTGATATAAGAGGCTGCAGCATCACGTACTGGAACAAAGCTAATTGCCAAAAAAACTACGGAAGTAGAGACGATCTTGGGATCACACCAGCCGCGATGCCAAATCACCCGGGTGTAAAGTGTGGGGGGCATGGCCCCTTCCCTACTTCCGGTGCCTTTGCTCGGACCACACCCATCTTCGAACTCTGCCTTCATTTCGATTTCAACGACACACCTGTAAAGTTTCGTAACTGCATCTCTCACGGTTGTGACGCTATCATGGTGACAAAATCTGTCCACAGATATATAAACTCCTGGCAAAGTAGGGGTGGGCGATATGACAGTTCTGTGGCTCAGTGTTTCCCTGTATTCAACAGCGGTTCAGCGCGCTGCTAAATGATTAGCGCTGCTGCGTTATAAATGCCTTTTAGCAACAACTGCCAAGCGTGTGCACGTTACGTGCAGGACTCGAGTGCAGAAGCAGCGGGGGAATGACACAAGTTGAGCGATGAGACAAACTATGTGTGTTTGGTACACGTGGAGTCTTCCAGCACCGATGTTTAACTGACAAGCATGGCAATCGGCTTGTTGTGCTAACCTCAGCACCTGTTGCTAAAAGTGTCGGGGCTGAACATGCACTTGGGTCCATATTATGTGCGTCAAGCAATATACCACCCCTGCCGTCCAGAGGGTGTGTGTGGTAGATAGTTAAAGTTTGATGTGAAAAGTCACTATAAGGTGCACACAAAAACTGTGCACACGACACACATTTTGCAGCCTTTCCCACCTTTGTCTCAGAAAATCCAGGGAAAACCCTGTACATGTATTAAAAAGCAACTGATACATATGTGGAAAAGCAACAGTGATAAGTGACAAATATTTAAAGACATTTTCAAGTGTTACATTTGAGAACATAATTTGGTGTTGTGTTTTGTTATATATTTTTGCTACTGCAGTAACTTGCAAAATAGTCCTAAAAACCAGCATGAAAAAGAATCGTGATAAGATCGTGATCCTGTCTGAAAAAAACTGTGCCATGATATTTTTGCCATATTGCCCACAAACTGCATCTGTGGTAGTTCCAGTGACAGTAGGTGTCTCCAGGACCACATTTTGCCATGATGACACACACATACACACGGACTCACAAGGCGAAAACAACACCAGTGTCGCTATCATGGCTGGTAAACATGTCTGGTCTTATTGTCATCAAGGTTATGTTACTGATAGTCATACGAGTTGAAAGTGTACATCTGCCAATGAGAGCGTATGCATTCTGAGAAAGGTGATGTCTGGTGACTTGAGACAGCTGCTGACCAGAAATGTGTTTATGAACCATACTGCTGGAAAACCTTGAAACCAATAAGCAAACACAGACACTGTGAAAAGGAATGTTTCAGTTTTGCAGTTCAACAGCTTTTCTATAATGAGTGTGTTTACATGACATGAGTATCCCGGTTATGATCTGGTTTTTGGAGTGTCACGCTTTTGTGTTTGAGCATGTAATCATCACATCCCGATTTCAGAAACCTGGATAAGCCATTAATCCCGTTTATGAGAAACCCAAATATGCTAGTTGGAGTACACCGAAAGAAAGTGAGATACTGTTGCATGTATGCACACCTTATCCTGATTTCTGAGCGCCGCCGACTACCTGCGCAGGTGCGGCTTCAGCCAAGTGACTTAACAGAAACACAAACAATGGCGGCAGCAAAATCATCTCACTTCTGGAGAGTCGGAGAAACTGAGTTTTGTATTTTGGTAATGAAAGAGGCTGCATATCTACTCAAAACAAAGTCTTGTCTGTGCTTTCCAACCAGAGCATGGAAGCTGAAGCAGGAATGGTTAACAACATGTTTTTATATTTCCAGTCACTCATCTCCCATTGTCGTTTTTTTTTTTTGTAAACATCACATGCGTCTGTGCAAATAGCTTGCAGTAACCGGGATATTAGTATCTATCATGTATATGGGGATATTAAGAACCTGATTTCTCTGTGTTCCATGTAAACATCATATCCCGAATATGATTAAAAAACGGGATAAGCCTCATAAGCGGGATACTCATGTCCATGTAAACACATTCATTGTATTTGCATATGAAATGGCTGGTGTACAAAGCCTGGTAGATTTTGGCTAGATGACCAAAAGCAGAATTTCTCAAGGTTTGGTAACAATGTTTCTAATAAAAGCAACTGAAGAAACTAAGTACCTTTTGATGACTAGAGCAACAGGGTGGTGCCTAACAATAACTGTAAAGTGAGGTCAACTGTGTGACTTCACAATACAGTGCTACAACACCCACTGACACTCGTTATAGAAACCCTTTCATGACAACATGGGCAGCATCGTCCCTGTTAGTTGTAAAATTTGGGGTAAGAATGATGGTGTTGATCAATAAAATTGAAAAGGGCTGTGCATAAATACCCATTTCAAATTATGATGTGACAGCTACAATATTGGAATTCCAAGAGCTACAAAACCAGATAGGCTAGATTGCCTCTGGCTAAGGAGCATAAGTGCTACTGGCGGGATTTAATCTAATCTTCCATAATCCAGAATGGCTGAAAGGAGACAAGCACTCGAGCACTTGAACGCCACATAGTGTTGTGCATTCCCTCTAGCGGGTGTGAGCCAGATGTTGAAACTGAGCATCTTCTGTTCTGACACTTTGCTGTGGGTCACATAGCCTACAGCTCTTCAAAGATCAGAGATAAATGTTACAGCTGATCTGCTCATAAAATACAAAATAAACAACTTTATTTAACTTGCTGAGCGACATCATTCTCTGAACTCACTATCATAACAAGAATCTCGTCAGTCCTGTATTGTGAATGATGTTCTGTTAAATATTCAGAGGATTTCTTTTTGCATCTCTGAGCAAAACAATGATGACACATGGTGAATCAGCAGCTCAGACAAGACGAGGAATCCTCTTAAGTAACTCTGCTGCTTCTGCTCAGCATTGGAGGTCAGGGCCATGCCACCCCCCCACCCCCACCCCCTATATGAGACATGAAACAAGCAAGCGCCCTGCGGGATGGGTGGAAGCAGGGGAAAGGGCAGGCAGATGGGTGGGGAAAAAGAGAAATGGGAGGTGAAGAATGGCTGGTGGGAAGAACAAAAGCAACGTAGACAGAATGTGGGAAATTAATGAGAGGGTAGGTTGTGATCAACGCACATGGCTGAGCTGAGAGTCATCAAAAAAAATAAAAAGTTTTCAGGGAGGAGAATTTGCACAGGACAGACATAGGCTAGGAGAAAAAGGGGGCCTTGTTGGATATACAGTATCCAACCAGCCTGCACTGGGAAAAAAGCTGAAGAACTGAGTCCTTCAGGACCCTAATCACAAGGCTCTGTGCTCAGCAATGCACGTTTGCATAACTTCCTGCCGCAGAGAACTCTGGACAGCCACAGTAACATTCCTTAACAGGACTGTACACGTCAGAGAGCTATTTTAGGTATGTGGCCAAACAAGTTCTCAACAAAAAGTGAAGGAAGGGAGGAAAAAAAAAATCCATCCCGAGTACAGAGTCACACAGTGAGCTTTATTTTCAATCAGCACTAGCGCCTAATGCTATGACGGAAAGGAGGAGGGAGTGGAGGGCATGTGTGGCTGGCTGGTCCAATAGTAGAACAAATGAAGGAAAAAACAAAGAAAACTCTGAAGGCAGCCATGCTCAGAGTCTTCTACTGAAACACCAATGGGACAAAGGAACCAGGTTTAGTCAGTGAAACACTGCTGCATAAAAAAATAATTTAATGGCTGAATAGAACAAAGTGTACTTAGGGAACAAAGTGTACATCATCAAATTAGCAATCTGAAGCAGTAAGAGTGTGTAGCACTGAGTGTGTGAGCACTGCAGCAACTGTTTGAATCTCTGCATTTGCATCTCTGCTGTGGTGTCAGCTACTTTTATGGAAAAATGGGCTGCATCAAAGTATTAGGGGGAGAATCATATTCAGAGATATAGAGATGTTAGGAGTGGGCAATATTAATAATAAAAAAATAAATCATCAATCTAAATATAGGCAGCTATGTATTTTTTTCATAATATAGTGATGTGGATTTACTGGTAAATCAATTGAAAAGTATTTATGAATTAAGTGGCTGTTCCAGCATATTTAATATCTACATATTTAATGGCATAATATGTAACTGACTAATACAAAAGTAATCCCTCTCATCATCACTTATGAGCCACTAGAAGTATGTTATGGTATCTGTATCTGCAGAGACCTTGCCCTCTGCCTGATTTTCTTTTTTTTTTCTGTTTACGTACAATACGTAGCGGTCGAGATGTTTGTGGGCGGGGCTAAACAGACTGGTATCCCCACATGGGGTGTAGCCCCAGCTACAGCCCCAGCTCGTCACCGCCGTGAACGGCCTCTCAGCCATTTCATAGCAATACAAGGCAGCCTGTAACGTCAATATAGGTTGAATATGATACAAAGCGATGGTAGTGTCTCCCCCCCGCCGTGTGCCAGAAAGAGGAAGAGACGAGGGCAGAACAACAAGACACTTTGCGAACTGTTCGTGAGTTTATGTTGTGCTTTTGTAACGTAACCACCGTGAAACAATCAGGAAATAAACTTTAAAAATATTAATAATAATCTCTACTCTATTGGCCAACCCTAGAGGTGTACCTGAATGCCTCACACATCAGTGTATCAGTATATTTACTGTCTCTGCAATATCAAACAGTCATTGTTTGTTCATAAAAACAGCAGCATTTTGTTTAAAACCACTATAGGCCTAAACACACACAGAGGCAGGGTCTTCAGATTCAATATGTGTATAAATACGAAACAAAAGTAGCCGCTGCTGACTGGTTTGTGATCATCAAGGTTGAGGGTCAAAAAACAAACATCATCTGTCATCTTTAGCTATCAGGTCACTCTGCAGATGCCAGGAGCACACACATGGCTCAGCTCAGCCCAAAATCAGCTCCAGGCTACGCTAACAAATATGAGGCTGATGGTCCAGGATCACTGACAAAGCTCTTTCTTGGCTAGTAATTCACAGTAATTTCCAGAGGTGAAATTGTTCCTAGATAAGCACTTCTACCGTACTTATTGCAGTTGAAATTTCCAAAGGCTCAGGAGTTTCTGTTTGCTTTCCAGGCAAACAGAAGGGGAAAAAAGCCATCAATGATAAAATTGTGCAGCACAAAATGGAAAAGAAAAGGCTGCACTAGTGCAGCTAAATACTAATTCACCAGCGGTCTAAATATTAAATGTATGTGGATTTAGCCTTTAGCCTCTGAGATATCCTCAGTCACTGTAGGGATAGCTCCGAATCAAGCAAGACCATATGACAATATTAATCAAATCTAAAAAGTCAGTGAGAATATGTACTGTTAAAATAGAACATATTAACAATCTGCTAGGGCTGGGTGATATGGAGAAAATCAAATATTACAATATTTCTTTACCAAATACCATATTTCGAGATATTGTGATACACAATTATGCCATCTTAATTGCTAATAATGAGCACATACTAACTAAAATTTCTTACACTGAATACCCCAGAGTAGTTAAATAACTATTGTCTTAATCTGATTAATCTGTATTTGTGTGCATGCATGTAAACATAGTCAGTGTATAGCTGAAAACGATATATTGTGCAGCCCTACCCAGCCCTTATAGTAAGTTCAGAAAATTGCATCACTTTATTAAAGCAGCCTTTAAACCACTTAAAAACACTTATGCCATATTACAATATGTTTAATAGCTTGTACACACCGGGCACGAATAAATTAATCTAATTCGCATGAGTTTGGATGCTGGAAACTTCTGTTTTGATCACTTCATTTGTGCGAGTACTCCCGTCGCTCACCACAGAAGTTCAGATATTTCAACTCATGCAATGACCGAATTAGCGTCCTTCGCTTAATTTGCCCGTCATCACGCCGCCCAATTCGCGCCACCCGCCCGGAACTCGCGTCTAATTTACATTCAGTACAGCCTCTTTACATTGACTTTAGTTTATGTGCAATTAATTTGCACAAAATGAATTTATTCGCGCCCAGTGTGTACACGCTATATGACAATAATCTAGTCTCATATCACAATATCGATATAATAACAGCCCTAAAATCTACCAAATTAGAAAGAGAGCAAAACCATTGCATGCATAAAAGTCACTCAAGTGCAGAAAGCATTGGGTGGTAGCAGTCCACAGGCTATGTTTCATTATGTGGCTGTCTTGGGAAAAATCGCTGGAGAACCAAACCAGAGCTTGCAGGAGTCCATGTTATCCTATTTCTGCTGATGCTGCTTCAGCCAGAGGGCGACATCCCTGGGATTACTAAATAATAACATGAAAAAGCATCTCATCACCCCATTAATGAAATGTGGTAATTATGTTAAAAAAAAAAAAAGTATAGTTATACAAAACGCACAAGCCAGTGGTTGACATTACATATGGCAATTATTTCTTTAAGCTTTAGGGGAGAGAAATCCACACACAACACACAAGCTCTTTTCCAGACATTAAAGTCTGAGTTAAAATTTCCATGGGAGACTCAGCCACATCATCCCTTTCTGCATGCCAGCACAAGGCATGTGGACTGGCCTGAGTCGAGCCCTACTTCTCACTTCCTTTTCTGCCACCTCTTTAAGACAATATGCTTTCCACATGTGAGCAATTGTGCAGTCAGCCATTCAGTTTGCCATGCAAATAAAGGCAGCTCCATCGCAGGCTGTTCCCATGTAAACACAAATGTGATCATACAAACCAATGAAGCCATTGAAAGCATGAAATACCACATTGCTTCCTTACAGACTAGGCTTGGGCGGTATCTATTGTTTTCATACCTTCATACCATCTTGCCGTTTTACTGGCGTATACAGTTATACTGTCATATACCGTGTATTGTGTGGAAAAAAAATCTTCATGTGGCGAAATATTGATGGATCCAAACGCCATTCAGAAAACAAGCATTTAAAAGTTGTTTACTTGTAGTCTTGTGGACAGACTTGACAAAGCATGAATTCAGACTTTTTACTAATCTTCATCATGATATAGTTATTTCAGCTTACTTTTGATACCTTTAATGCAATTATATCACAGCACAATCTGTTTTGAGTTTTTACGGCAGTAAAGCAGCAGGCATCATGCCCTGATGATGCCATTTAGAAAACAAACATTTTAAAAGTTGTTTGAGTGTTGTCTTGCGGACAGACGTAACAAAGCATTAATTCATACTTTTTTAAAAATCGGCATCATGCTGTAGTCATTTCAGCGTACTTTTAAGACATTTATTGCATTTTAACTATGATACCACCCAAGCCAAGTACAGACAGTCAGATAGTCTAAGGGAATGCATATCCATCTGATTTGGGATTTATCAATTTGATATCACATAGATTCACGAGTTTTTTTGAGTTTGTTTTTTTACTAAGTTCATGGTTCAAACTCCTTTTTCACACTCCTGCTGCACATAATATCTACTGACATAAAATCCCACTTACCTAGAAAGACTGCATATCTAACAACTCTACTGGATAAATGGCAGTGACAGTGAACCCAGGGGTGGCAAAACAGGGGCATTCCATTTCCTTATGAGGTCCCAGTGAGCGAGAATCACTGTCACAAATGCTTTCATGTCAAAATATAATTGAGTTATTCCAACAGTGGAGAGCACTCACGTGTTTCCACTGACTGAGCTCTGGATTCTCAAGCAAAAACTCTGCTGCCCTGCCTGCTCTGCCCAGGATTTCTGACCTCGCCCCAACAAATGACCATCTTATTAAAACATCAACTCATTTCGACCATCTTCACTGGACAGGGGTCGCAGAGTCCTTTGTACTGTAAGTGGGGCAAACTAACTGGGACTGTTAAGAAATAAGATGAAAGAAAAGCAGGAAGCTGTAAAGTTCAATGGGTGAATCAAAGGAAAGAGCGCTCCATTATTAAAAAGACTGCATCATTTTAGTATGCATTCCTGCACATAATCAGTCAGTTGAGGGAATGCAGAGCTACAAATAGCTCAGCCAATTGTTGTTCCCATAGCTGAATAGCTGAGGAGAGCAGTTTACAACTGACAGCCCTGAACCTTTCCGACAATAGGGATGGATCAAATGCTGACAATAACCGTTACCACAAATACATGTTTTTCAACTCAAGGAGGTGTCATTTGTCATTAAAAGGGACCAATGTAGTAAACTACAAATTGCATATAGCTTACAATGATTCCTATCATTTTCCAAAGCATACCAAAAGTTATTAAAGTGCTTTTGTTGCTTCCAGGCAGCATGCTTGAAAGAGTAAAGTGAAAATTTAGTCAGTTTTATATAATGTAGCTGTGAGCAGGGACCATTTTGGGGAAAAAATGGTGGTGCATTCAAGGATGCAGCGACATCCATGACTTCAGTATGAGTTTCCAAATCAGCGTCTCCTGGCAGCTGCATTACTCTCTGACAATAACGAGGCTGGGCATCAGTATCACAGTAGTACTACATATCTGCCTGCCTCATAATTATCATAAATTGGTCTATGTATAAATGCTACATCTGCTTATCATCATGTTGCACACGCTTTGTTTTGAATGAATATGTAGATAGACGACAAAGCAGAAGCAGGTGACTGAACTGCACTGGCATAACCTGAAAACAATGGCTGCCTGGACGGTAAATCAACCTAAATTCTTATAGCATGCTTTATTAAATGGTTACAATTAATGTAAAGTATAATCAAATTGTATGCAGTATGCAATTAACAGGCTTAAACATAAAGAAACACCCGTATGGATGATCTCATGCATTGCTCCAAATGAATAAGTTACATACAATTAGGTTGGATAATTTGATTTTACTAAATCTTCCGTTCATGTCAAGTAAAAAGTATTGGGTTTACTTTGTAAAAATGTACTGTGTAAATACTGACTATCACCTCCCTCTGTCAAAACTGTGCAGATCTGTCTAGAGTCAAATACAGACTATAGCTGCATTATCAGTGCTGACAACACCTTGCAGGTAAGGTTTGTCCATTAAAGGCAAAGGTCGCTAGAACAAGGGCAGGCACTTACATGGGCAAGACAAGGATCGACTGTACTCTGGCTGTTACTCAAGTTGGGCCATAGCAGATTGACAGAAAGCACACCAGTAAAATGGTTCTACAATTCATTCTCAAAACTCAAATTTAGGCAGTGACTGAAAACTGTCCCTTTGTCTGTGCAAAAGTTCTTCATGACCAGCATCTGTAGATCCTGGTTTTACTTATATGATACTTTCCTTTGAATGCCTAAACTCTGGGAATTGGGATGAATTTCACTTGAAATGGAAAACATGCCACATTCTGGCTGTGGCAACTGGACCGTAACTGCAGGTGAAAGAACAAAAACATTAACAAACAAGTAAAACATTTCACACTACCATGTTTTATTCCATAGCTTCTTTGCCAAACAGCACCATTAACTAGTTATAATGACATAAGTAGTAATAATCACCTCCTTCAATTCGTCAACATAGATGTTGTGGGACGGAATCTAATTTGAGTGGCAGGTGTTAAGCCGCAAATATGATTTTAACACATTCACTATGTCACTCATTTAATAAAGCATTTCTTCATCTGTAAATTGGCTCGTAGGTACAACACTTTGATAAATCAAAATTTAAAAGCAGCTAATTTTGCCCTTTTGTATCACAGCGGCATACCACATGATCTGTACCACTTACATTGTTGTTGATTTAACAATTTCAGCATATATTGTAAAATCTCTTAAAAATAAGCACATCCACCCTAACATGTACTACATGTAGCATTCACACAGTCAATCACTGTCTACAAATCTGGTTTACTAGCTTTGCAGTTTCCTGTAATTACTCTTATTGCAGATTTAGAGTCCAAATAGCAGATGAAAGAGGGATCAAAACCCAGAGAAGCCAATGCACACTGAGTGTCAAAGTAAGAACAAAGACAAAGGCCTTCGTATATCTCAAATAGAGGCAAAGCCGTGCAAAACAAGCTCCAACATAGCAACTCAACCATTCTAATTTACGAAATAATTACAGACTCTACCACTGAAGGCCCAAGTGACAAAGCAACTGGCAATTTCTATTTAATATATTTGATAAATTGACAAATACACCATTTCCTCTATGCTAACTTTCAGACTCTAACTAAGGCGAGCATCAGACATTTCATTTGAATAAAATTATTTGATGCAAGATACTGATTGTTGCCAACAGAAAAACGCACATGGACAATGCTCAGATCCTTACTGTCAGCGAGCTTTCACATCACAATGTCAGGAATTCTGTCTGTTCAGATTGGCTCTTAGAGGCCTAGAGCACAATGATGAGGGAGGGGGCAGCCCATCCAGATAAGGCGCTCTTCTCTCCCAGCAGGATTTATTTAGGGGGTGAAGATAAGGGCGACAGGGTTGGAATACTGTCCTCAATAGTCCAGCCCAGAGCTGAGTGGTAAGGTGCAGGCCAAATGTCACCATCACACAACACAGACCAGGCTTCTATGGGGGAAAAAATGTAGAAGTCCAACAGTGCTACACTTCAGACAGAAAGCAATGGCAGCTCAAGACTCAGGTACAGAAACATGGCCGGTAAAGGGCTTGCATTGTGCATTCTGATGGAACCTATTACTCATAGCCAAGCATGTTGGCTGCTTTATGAGTTAAATGTCCTGATTCACGGGCCTTCAGAAACATGAGTCTTCAGTCCGCATAATTTTGGTTTATGGGTAGAGAGAAGAGCCCACACCCTGCTACCTCAGAGCTGCCTGCCTGCTCTCAACTCTCTCCAGACGTGCAGAATGGCTTTGGGACACACAGGGAACTCCAGGCCAGTCAAAGACAAGAGGTTATTTGATTAGCGTGGAATTTTATTAAGCTGTGGGTGGAGTTGCATGGTAGCAAAGAGGGCCTCAGCAAAAGGCCTCCATTCATTGATCAGGCGAGATTGCAGAAAAAGGGGAAAAAAGAGGAACAACACCCTTGTGTGTGTGGCTGCCAGCAGGAACAGTCCCCACAGCTTTTTGCCATTAAAAATGCAGAGCGTGTGCACTTTTAGGTGAGTTTAATTGCCTCTTTCTGCAACAGGATGGGAGGTCATGGAGACTAAGCAAGTTTCCCTTTCAAAAGACAGCTATCTACAGCAGCCTATACACAAACACTTGAAGTTGGGTGTGTGTGGGTGGGGTTTTAGGACAAGCCCCCTTCCCAAAACAGACTGCTTCCCTGATGTTCCTTTGCTTGGTAAGTTAGTCTGAATGCTAGGGCTGGCCGAAATGGCCAAAATCTTCTATCCCGAGGTAATTTCATATGCAATATATATCACGATATAGCATGTTTTCTGGGACTTCAAGAAATAAATAGTCTGTATGAAATAACCACAGGGTAAAGCTTATTTTTATATACTCCATACTCAGCAAAACAGTGCCTCTATGATTCGCTCCAGCTTTGCTCCCATGTGCAAGGATCAGAATGTAAGGCATCCTCCAAATTATGTAAAAATTGCTGTAACAGTGTTTTTTCTACATTGCAATAGAAATTATATAGAAAAATATATGCAATCGACATTTTTATATCGTTGTGACAATATATATCATCATATCGCCCAGCCCTACTGCATGTGAATATGTTCTATATCATACAATCAAGATACAGGAATCATTAATCAAAGACCTCATGTGAACAACTCTTGAATGAGTTACAATTAAAGTACTTACAATCAAACTACTGTAACAGTCATTCTTTGTTAAATTGAGCAGTGAACCCTAGGTGAAAACTTGGTCATACCTGCAAACAGAAAACATCGGTGCTAAGGCCAACCCCTGGCCAAAATGTTCAATCCATTTACCCACATGCATTTTGGTTTCATCACACTCAACATCAGAGTGTAACTGAGTCACTAAGAGACCAATCCTTGTGAAAACACTTATTGCCACTGTCACCCAAACTGAAAGGATCCTGATATCAACAAACACTTGACACAACAATATCCCCTTTGGCATCCACTCCATGGTGAGTCAGCTCCTGGGATTGCCTCATGTAATAAAAACCTATGAAGGTGTTGCTTTTAGGGTTTAGCACGTGGCAGCAGCCGCCTTCTTTCCTCATATACATGGAGTCGCATCAGCGAGTTGTCGCCCATAGACAGGAAGCAGCCAGGGCCAACTCCAGCCAGCAGGTGTACTGATGCAGCTGGAGGCCTGCAGGTTACAACAGGCTTGTGGGCAGTCCTATCACTTCAAATGAAGCTTAGATAAGTAAATGTAGACAAAACACCCACTTCCTTGTGATCTGTTTGTAGTGGGTGGCAAGGAAACCAATACAGTTCATCAGATCTAATAATTTGTTTCAACTGGCCTACATAATAATCTGACAAAGTGTGTCTGTATTGTGGAGAGCAGAAACACGGTTGCCATCTGTCAGTCTAGTT
>JAOVVB010255878.1:0-19703 GCA_028570985.1 Heterobranchus longifilis
ATACACATGCAAATTATAAATAACAAACTGGGCCTACATCTACTTTAGAATCGTTATAGATGAATGAAAAGGCGTATGATCGATCATCTAATCATTTGTATGATATTTTATTGATGTTAAATGCCAATTTGATTGATTTTAACTTAGGATGATATAGAAAAACACAAAGATTTTAAATTTGGGAGTATGGGTGAAAAAAGTGAAGTAAGAGTAAAAAGAATTAAAAACATTTTTTTTTCTCTGTTGAGAGTTGACAATTAACTTTAGTCTTTGTTGTTATTTGATAACTGCAAATAAATAAAGCAATTTGCGTCAGGGGCAAGTTAAAATTAACTTTGGGCAAAACCTTAATGTTAAACCCTGGACAGTGAGTTAAAAGACATTTATTTAAATGAAAATCTTTGACATTATTTGACTCTCCAACAGTAAAGACACAATAAAACTGAATCAGAATGTCTGACTCACTCTCTGCATCTCCATGCTCTTGATCCACTTCAGAGCTTGGCCTTGTGGATCCACCATCAGCGGCCATCTTGAAAGAAGGGAAATAATTAAAACGCATTTTAATTACTTACTGGACGACAGCTAATCTTTAAGTGAATAAACGCTTTGACAACAAACCGTGTCTACGCGCACTGACCGGTTTCCGCGGGTGACGATGACTCCGTTCTCAGTGGAGAAAGCGTCGGAGGGCAGACCCTGAATGTTCCAGTCCCTCACTGCTGTCGGCTTGGACATAAAAACTGCAAAACTGAACGCTGGTGTGCATGGGATGGCTGAGTCCCGCACCTGAGGACAAAACAAGCAGAGAGCGAGAGGGACGGAAAGAGAGTAAGATTTTAAGAGGACACTTCATGACTTTCTAGTAAATGTAGAGGGAGTGC
Organism: Heterobranchus longifilis; assembly: GCA_028570985.1. Classification (NCBI taxonomy): domain Eukaryota; kingdom Metazoa; phylum Chordata; class Actinopteri; order Siluriformes; family Clariidae; genus Heterobranchus; species Heterobranchus longifilis. Next base: position 885 of record JAOVVB010255878.1, read on the forward strand.
AAGGCATTGTTAAAATGTGTGTGTGTGTGTGTGTGTGTGTTACCTCCTTCATCCAGATGGCGAGCAGCTCGTCTCTGTAGTTGGACAGGAAGGGTCCCATGTAGGACAGGAAAGACGCTGCCAGCAGACAGTCTCCCACCAGATATCCCATGTTTTCTTCTAGTCCCTGAAGCCCACACACACACAGATTACATCAGTATGTGTGTCTGAGAATGTGTGAGTTATTTATTGTTATTATTTTTGGTGTGTGTGTGTGTGTGTGTGTGTGTATGGCCTACAGCAGCTCTCTCCTCCCAGCGGACCCTCTCTCCAGCCAGTCCGGTCACCAGTTTGTCAGCGCGGTCCAGTTTCACCTCCATCTCGGCCGATTTCTTCCTCAGATTCTCCTTCATGGCCAGCTTCTCACCCAGCTGCTTTTTCAGCTGCTCGAGCTTCTCCCCCACCTGCAAATGTGTAAATTGGACTTCCTGTAATGCTGCTGTCGCACTCGTGTATAATCTTGACTTGAGCTGATATCTAAAACGTCTCTCAGGCGGTTTCGATGCACCGGGCTCCGTACCTCTCGTAGTTTGTTCTGAGCCGTGGCCAGTGCAGCCTGTTTCTCTGCTAACTGGGTCGTGGCAGCGTCCAGCTGGGCCCGCTTTGGCTCCACCACTCTGTAGATACGCCCGTAAACCTGAAGAAACAGCGTGCACGCATCCGTGGATTTAGTGGATGATTTAGACAATGCACATTAATAAAACATACAATGTAAATGAAATTAGCCAGGAGGCAGTTTAAAATCCGCTGTCCCTGGACTGATGTTAAGAAGTCACGTTAAAAGATAAAAGGATTAAACTATACACAGGAGATACAAAGTTAGTGTCATATAAAATGACGGGATACTAAAATGTTAATGCACAGAAAAACAAAAACAGCATTGCAGAGTTCGGCCAGACAGTCAACAAAAATTAAGCTCATGCACATGACAAATGTAGCACAAATAACACTGACATATTTGGTAGAATATAACACAAAAGCAGCATAGATAGACATACCATTGATGGATCTAGCATAAAAACAACATTGCAAGCAACAGTTGAGCATATCTAGACAATTAGCAATCTATCACACTGCATGACAAACAGCACGAGAAGCACAGACAGTTTTCCTGTTCGTTCATTTCACAAATACGTCTCATTGTTTAGTGTGTGTGTGCTGCGATTACCTCCATGGCTCTGACCCACATGCAGAGGGACTTGGCAGCCAGCGATACTTTGCCGATGATGTCTGGCTGGAAGTCGACCTGTCTGCAGTACTGGCCGGTCTTCCTCAACACGCGGTCCGAAATATTGTCCTTGTCAAAGTTCACTAACGTTTTGATGAAGTTGGACTCACCTGCCAGAAACAATTTAAGGTCACAAACATCAAAAATCAAAAACATTTGTCTCTCTGTTAATGTTAATTAATTTCCTTCAGCTTTTTTGTGTCATCTAAATTATTTTCATGACAACTCTACAGCAGTGCAGTGCAGTTTGTAATGTTTGAGAAAATAATACAGTTAGGGATAATTACAACTTTTTTTTCTCGAAACATTACAACTTTTTTCTTGAAACATTCCTACTTTTTTTCTGGAAAAATTACAACTTATTCCTGTAAACATTTTTCTCTCATTTCTCACTTTTCTGGAAACATGACGACTGATGCAGATCTACAAAAGGACCGAAAACAAAGAGATGCTGCTCAGTGGTCCTGTGCACTAACGTTGTTTTTATTTATGTATGTTTATATGTTTCAGAAACAAAGAGACGCTGCTATCTGCTGAACAAGTGTTCAGTAATTTATCTATTTTATCAGATGCAAAAAATCGGCCACTCCCACAACGTCACGAGTGAAAGAGATGAGTGTAAGAATAAGAGGATGAAGTTTGGCCGCACCTCCTCTCCCAGCTGTGCGTTGGCTCTGATGTCGTCCTGCAGGCCCCTCTGAGCTTCTCTCAGCACGCCCAGCTTCTTCCGGAGGCTCTCCATCAGCTGTTTCTGCACCACAGACGGAGGAATATTAAAACAACAGGCCGCACGTGTCTGTCGGCTCCACGTCGTCACCGTGCTAATAATTAAAAACCCTGAGAGTCGAGCAGGAGCTGCACGTGTTACCTTGTAGGTCAGCTGGTCGTCGTCGTCCGTCTCTCTGTTATCACTGAAGTCCTTCATCTGCGACAGCAGCTGAGCCTTGGCGGCCGACGTGCTGTAATAGGACGAGCAGCTGGAGCTCGCACCGGACCGCCTGAGGGGGGGAGAGAGACGTTTATTTTATTTACCCGGAGATAAAACACAGAGACGGAGCGATAAAACAGACACGCGGCCGTAAAATACAGTGATTAGGAAAGTACATAAATAAGAAACGCAATCAATTACGTAGGCTAAGTGAGGCGAAAGAAAAACAAGGGGACATATGGAAAACACATCCGCTTCAAACGAGCAAATAAAACATTGAAGAAAACGTAAGATGAGAAACTGTTAACAGTTAACAGAGCAGCTGACAGAAGAACAAAAAGATGAGTTAAAGTCATTCTGCGTGATGCCAAGCTAAAACAACTTTTAATGCAGACCAGATGTTCAATTATAACTTCATTATTTTCTTGTTCATTTAAATATATATATTTATCTCTTTTTTCCCTTTTATTTAGTATTTATTTATTTATCTCAAGTCTCTGGTTTCTTTGTGAAGAGTAAGTTGTTGTTATGTTTTCTTATATAACATGTTAGCGATATTAGCTTTCTACTGTACAACAAGCTAAAATCAATAATGATACTTAAACAAAAAAGAAAAAGACCAGCTGAGCATAGAATTAGTTCAATGTTTCAATTTAATTATAAAAGTTTTATCAATGTTTATTATGTATTATTGCCTTCATACATAAAACTTAATGTAATGTGCGTTCTTTGTTTTTGTATCTGTTTATTTTTTTGGTAAATATTTCATGCAAATACTGTTTTACGACATAAAGTTTTAACAGGGTTCCTCGTAACATCATAACATAACAGGGATTAAGATTTAAAGATGAAACTATGTTTTGTTTTATACATCTGAAGAGTTTTATCAGACACTTCACTTCCTCATTGTGGTTAAAAAATTATGTGATAGAAAGAACGATTAAATACAGAGTTCATACAGATTTTAAAGAGTAAAATTCAAGCTCTAATCTTTCGAAACTATCGAAACCAAACACTTCCAGACTCTTGAAGTCTTTATCATCACATCCAAATTGTTACTATAAATGCAACTGCGAAAAATAAAGTTTACAGAATTAATTTATACCCACAGCAACAAATGTATATTGTATTTTCAAATTATTCCGAACCTTGAAAACATAACGCTTCAATCCAAACTTTCAAGACTTTGTAGAAACCCTGTAAATATGAAGACATGTACAGTTTGTGCACTGGTATTTAGAAAGTCCTTCACAGTCGGCCCGGGTGTCTCGAGGTCAGAAGAGATAAGATGAAGACCTTGTAGATGAGTGGAGTGGTAAAGTGTCTGGACCGACGGTTACGCACAGCGTTGTTTTATCTGTGATGATGCTCGACACTGAACGACGTGAGATTCACTGTTTCAGGCTGAATGATCCTGTTGGTACTTTAAGTCTGCGGCAAAAGCTTCTCTGATAATAAACATATATATAATCGATTATCAGAATAGTTGCTGATTATTTTTCTGTCGACTGACTGATCGATTAGTCGACTAAACTCTAATGTTGATAGAATAAAACTACAGTTTTGGAATTTAATGTCTATGGGTACTGTCTAAGGTACTCAAAGGCACTTAAATTGAAAGAAAAGCTTCCTAAATTCACTTTCCTATATGTTTTCCGTCATCTAAACTCTACAGGACTCGTCTTTCTGTTGTATGTGGCAGCAATTACCCATCAGGCACCTGTGTTGGCAAAAACAAACGTGACAGAGAGAGCAAAGAGAAACCTGGCTGCAGTGAGGTTGTGGGAAACGGACCGAGCTTAGTGACGAGAACAGTTAGGTTTTGTACAAATCAAATGATCTGTGTAATTCACACACACACACACACACACACACACACACACACACACACACACACACACACACACACACACAGTGTTCAGTCTGGCTTTTATGTAGTGTTTTATAATGTGCGCTCTTAATATTTATAGCCTACTTATTTTATTATCCTTTTTATTATTTATTTTTTATTTTATTTTTAACATTTTACGCTCGACCATTTATTTTATTTATTTATTTATTTATTTAAATCTGGTCTAGTCTAGTTTTTATCTCACTCTGTTTTACTACTAATCCTTTATTAAAGCTTTTAAATCTATTTCATGATGTTCTCTACATTTTATTGTCTCGTGTGCATTGGTCTCTGGTTTTAATTTTCTTAAATTACTTTAAATTGCGTTGTCTTCTTTATGGTTTTACGGTCTTTGTCTTATTATCAGTTTGATGGATTGATTTGTTACCTGTCCAGGCTGTCGGTGTTGTGCTCTGTGGTTTGGTAGGCTCCTCTCCAGCTCTCCCTGCCCGACTCTCCCTCACCGCTCGGGGGGAAGAGCTCCTCCAGACTCAGCCTCTCTCCGCCGCCCTCCAGCTCCTCCTCCACGGAGCCGCTCTCCGCCCTCGCCCTGCCAGGCGGCGAGGCCTCGGCAGAGTCCGGTAAAGTGTCGATGTCCGTCTCCAGGACCGTAACCGGCAGCGCGAAGCAGGGGAGCTCGCTGGTGATCGGCTCGTCCTCCGCCGGAAGCCCGTCGTCCTCCTGGAAGTCGTCGATGTCCGTTTCCATGGGGACGTCCAGGTCTGCGTCCAGGCTGTGCGCGGGACTCGGGCTGAGGGTCGTCTCCGATTCGGTTCCTGGTTCTGGGATCTTCTGGGGCTCGATGCTCTGAAAGCCTCGGTTCATACGAAGCTGCTGCTGCTGCTCGTAGTCGATGGAGAAGTAGGACTCACGAGGTAAAACGCCGCCAACGCCTCCGTTTTCTAAGACGGGTGGAAGGGTCGAGTCGCTATGAACTCTGGGAGATGGGGCTCTCTCCCACTCGGCTCCTGGTCTCACGTTGGACTGCGGGTTGTGAGGTTTCACTGTGACTCTGTCCTGGTCGGGGATGACCATCGTCTCGGATAAACTGCAGACAGAGAAACTTTATTAACACAAATATTAAAATTATCGGACATCTTGGACATTTTGAGTGACTTTGCATGTATGTGTCAGTGGCTGGTAGATGGTTTGGACGGAGTTAGACTCATTTGTATGTGTATGATTAATTGTCAGAATTCAAACCCTGAGATTACTTTCATGAGAAAATGAAAATTGAACTTTCAGGTCAGCAAAGCAGGATTAACGCACGATAAGCACTTTAGAAGAGTGTAGTTGTGGTGGTATGAGTATAAACACATTATTATAAATCTGTTACTGTGGAGCTCACCTGCACACGCTGTTCTCTGGCGGAGGAGGAAGAGACGATAAAACCTCCTGCTGTCCATACGGGCCCCTCAGGTCCCTCTCTTTCTGGGGCGGAGCCACGGGTCTGAAGGCCCTCCTGGAGAACATGGGACTGGGCGGAGCGACGGTGAAGGCCCGGTCCTGATACTGAACCTGATTCTGATTGGACGGAGCGTGGGAATATGCGTGTTCCTGCATTTGTGGTTGATTCTGATTGGACGAGGCGTGGGAGAATTCCGGGGTTTGGCTGCAGCTGCATCGCGGGCAGCCCTCGGACACTTCCTGTCTCTCCGGAGGAAGACTGTAGGAGCGCTGTCTGGACGTTTCAGCCGGAGGCACGCACGAGGAGGAGTAGTGTCCCTCTGCGGCGTCCAAGGAGGGCGGGACGGAGTGAGGAGAAGAAGAGGAGGAGAACAGGGCGTGGTGAGACGCACGCCTGCGGTGGAACTGCTCCCACTTCGGGGGCGGCGGTCTCGGCGGAGGCGGCATCTTCTTCCTGTTTGGTCGGGCGGCGTTGGCGGCTTCTCCTCCCCTGACGCCGCCTGCTCCTTCCTCCACCTCGCTCAGCGTCTGGCTGGTCGCCATGGAAATCGACGGCGACCAGCGGTGGCTGCTGTCGAAGCGGAGGTCGTTTTCGGACATGGCTCGTCCTCGGAGCGAGAGAGGAGCCGGCGGGGGAGCCAACGCATATCCGTTGCGGTCATCACTGCGGTCAGCCGGTCTGCCCGTCCATCGCCCCTGATGGTGCTGATGATACTGATGAATGCTCTCCGGAGGTCTGGACTCCCGTCTCCAGCTGGAGTAGTCCCTGTGGTGTGGAGAGCCACAGAATACACACATTAAAGAACATTAAATCAGTTTATTCTCATTCTTCATTCTGTTTCTTTCTCAGAGAAAGACCACAAACCACAGTCCTGATGAAGCTGTTTTTACATGAGTTTTGAGTGTTAAACTCTCAGGGTTGCACCAAAAAGGTTTAATTTAATCTAAAATTAGTTCTAATCAGAGTTTAGCAAAACTAGGTTTAAAATGTGTAAAGTATCCCCTTATGGTTGTATTTTTTGGCTTAATAAGGAAAATAGGTGAAAGAATATTTTCTTTCTTGACATTTTGTGAGTTTATTTTGTTTATTTATTAGACAAAAGAGACTGGAGCAAGTCGAACACATTCGAAACTATGAAAATGTATAAGTGAGTTCCTTAAAATGTGAACTATTCCTTTAAATATTCATGACAATCAAAAAGTAAAGTGAGAAAAAAACATCCTGGTGTCTTATTTAACAGTTTAAAATTAAAATAAAAACTCAGTTAATTTGTGTGAGGTGTGGTTTGATCACATTTGATTGACAGGAGTTTTTTATATTTGCACTCTTCCCACTTTGTATTGCAAATGCTGCACAGCAATTCCCCCTCAGGATAAATAAAGTTTGATCTTATTTTATACACAATTTAACCTCACAACTGTCATCAGTTTCTCATGTTAAATTCTGACTTGCGCACAGAAAACGTCAGCTAACGCTAAGAGAAAAAAAAGCACAAATTCTCATGTAAAACACACAAAACTGATCTAAATTTAGTAGAAAATTGTGCATTCATGTAGGATCCCATCGCTGGGTTTTTAGGGCCGTGACGGATGTGCGGCTGAGATTTTTGGAGAGAAAATTCCAAATGTTACAAAACAAAAACAGTCACAGAAAGCGGTTAAATTACAGTAAACGTTTCCTTTTTGCATTCCAGACTCTGTTTCTGTCTCAGGTCAAATATGAGTAGAGGCCCCCCCCACCCCCCTCTACATCCTAACATACAGGAATCACCATCCAAGCACATATCATTACGGGCACATTTTAAGCATGGATGATTGCTCCGCACACTTAAAGCTCATTACAGTCAAATCACAGCCAGGCATGACTGAGTGGGATTTCCACCCCGTCAGAGCACAATGGGCCGACCCCACCTGAAGTCTCCAGAGACTCGATCACGGAGCAAGTGTGTGTCGGCCATGTCAGAAAGGAATATAGAAGATAATCTACTGGTTTAATGAAGGTACGCGTCTGTGTACAGGAAGTGTCTCACCTCTCAGTCAGGCTGTACTTCCTGTTGAGCTTGGTTGTTTCCTGTTGCCGGGCGGGATACGTCTGTGGAAGATATTTAAAGGCGGTTAATGACAGTGAAGGACTGAAGGAAGGCTGGTCAGCACACCGTGTGTGTGTGTGTGTGCGTGTGCGTGTGTGTGTTACTCCACCCTGCCATATACTTCAATGGTGATAAGGTTAATTAAGTTGCAGGTATTTTCTTCTGTCAAAAACCTACCTGGCACTTTACTTTAGCTTAAACACTTTTTACAAACTCATGTTTGTCCTTTTTTCTTATCTGATGGTCTTCAGCTGCAGAGAGTTTGCTCAGTTGTCATGAAACCAGTTTACCTTGATAAATAAATAAACAGCAAGGATTTAAGTGCGGGACTGAGAAAGAGTCTGTCTCTCCTTGACAGAAGAAATAATGCTCATTATGGCAACAATACAGGGCAGCTGGTTTATTACCCGCAGTGGAATGCTGACCAAACTCATTGCACTCTCGTTACTGCTCAGAGATACGCAGCCAGTAGATAGCTGCACAAACACACCGCACGCACGCACGCACGCACGCACGCACGCACGCACGCACGCACGCACGCACGCACGCACGCACGCACGCACGCACATTCCTGTGCAGAGGTATTTTCTGACTGTCTGCAATGCAAATCTGAACATTGAGAAGGTATTTTTGTTGGAATGGTGCGATGTGAATTTAACATATTTGGCCGTCACATGCTGTCATCAGAGCATAAAATCCATAAAATGCTAACAACTGATAAAGTACCTGGGTGGCCCCTCATTGTCCTGAAGGCTTTAAAGTAATAATACTGATTCTGTTTTTTGACATTTGCTTTTTGTTTGAAAGCAAGATGCAACCCCTTTGTCATTAGTTTTAGCCCCTTTTTCTTCTTAAGGTGGAAACAACATAATGCTCACATACAGCATATATGGGACAGCTTTAATCCAGCATTTCTTGACATATTGAAAATCAAAATTTTAAAATAATTGTGCAACTAACAAAACATACACTGTGAATTCAATATATGAATAATTGTGTTTCATTTTGAGTATACTGAGCATTATGGACGCAATGTTTCCAGCACTGACCTTAAAATGTCATTTGAGAAAATTGCATCAAAGTGTAGATTTAATGTTCATATATTGATGTGGGATGTAAAAATAACAATCTAATCTAACAGACTAATTTTACATACAATGATTTAACTGCACTATTTCCTAACATTTGTGAAAACACAGCTGGGCTTCTGAAATTATTCCACGAATAACAACTGCAGCAAATTAATGAATGAACCTGAATCCCCCATTTAATTTAAAATGGGAACTGTTTAAATTTTATAGTGAGCCTTGGCATTAATGCATACATGTACGCCTTGTTATGTATGTGTTTCCCGTTGCATGAGTGTATTTTTAACGGGCCTCTGTAGATTGTCTTATCACAGCCTTATAGTCCGTCCAGCACATCTGTTACCATTAAAGACATTGGACGTCGTCTGCAGCATATATGAAACAACAGTTCAGCACATGGGGTTATCGCCGTGGCATCAAACCAACAACCTTTCATTTGAAAAGCATCCCAACATGGAGGCAGCCGGGGTTCCCCTCAGGCCTCAGCCCGGCAGAAAACACACGGAAACAACAAAAACACTGTGTGCCTGAAATATCTACATTTCATCCAAAGCAAATGTCAGTTTGGCTTTGCTCCGTGTCAAATGATAAGGTTACTAATAGGTTGAAGTTCATACGGGTGTCAGAAGTTCAGACGGGGGGCTGCACCCCCCGCCAAGGGGCTACAATCAATTTGTGGTAAAAGCTGTAACCCAACGCTGCTATTATCGCTGACACCAGTGTCCGCGCCGTTGCCCAATCTCCCTCAGTTCCCTCAGTTCCATGAGCTATTTGAATTTTCAATGAGAATTTCAGACTCTGACCGCACGCAGGATGCGAGGTTCGACTTCAAACCAGCCGTTCAACCACGGAGGACTTGGAGCGAGCGGCCACTCATAGCTCCAGCATCCAAGTGTGGCCACTCGATCCCCTTTCTGGTGCTGGTTTTAGAGTTTTCAATCTCCAGTGGTCATTTCAGCTCCGTCCAAAACCACAGTCTGATTTCAGCGAGCTGCAAAGTTTATCTTTGACCCCGAAAGGCGTTACGTACTTGGTTTTAGTACTGCTGGGACACGGCCCGTTATTTAGCTTGGTGCTGGAATTCTGTTTGGCTTGTAAACATACTTGTTGATGGATGCAATTAGAACTGCTATCCACAGGACTGATGCCTTGAAAAATCATGTTTTCAGGTCTTATAGATGTTGCTGTAGTATAGAAATGTCTTTATCAGTAATAATGATGATAATGTTTTGGTCGCAAGCCATCGAGGCCAATGTTTAACAGTCTGAAAATTAAGCTATTTTATCAAAAATGGGTGCTAGTAAAAGTTTTTTTTTCCTAAATCAGGTCCTAACCCTAATTACCATGGTTACCAGTTAAGATAGGATCTGCAAGCTAAGAAGTTTCTGTAATACGGCCCCTGATGCCAGGACAGCAGACTGAACTGAGAGCTAACCTGGAAACCCCTGACTCCTCCATGACCCATGTAAATGCAGTGTGTCTTTCATCAATGGTGAAAACAGAATGGGGCTCTATTTTCGTGTGTGTTCATGAATATGTTTTGATACATTTTTGAGTGAGAGCACTTACCTCTGTAGGCGTGTAGCTCCTCGCTGTGTATCCCTGGTGCAGAGGTTGCTGGTTCTCCCAGGGCTGGGAAGGGGTGTTGACAGGATAAAAGGCCGATCGTGGGACTTGATTCTGGGTTTGGCTGTGGGAGAACGCCTGAGGCTGGAAGTTGTGTTGGAAGTCTTGATTTCTTTCTTTGATGCCATAAAACTCCTGATGTGATGTGAGCTGAGCATCTTCTTCTCTTTCCTTCTCCCTCTCTCTCTCGAGCTCTTTCTCTCTTTCTTTTTTGAGACGTTCCTTCTCTCTGGCTTTTTCTCTCTCCAACTCAAGCTCCCTCTCCCTCTCCCTCTCCCACTGTCTCACCCTCTCCTCTCGCTCCCTCTCCCGCTGAATCTCCCTCTGCCTTGCCCTCTCCATTTCTAATTCCCTCTCCTGCCTTTCCCTCTCCCGTTCTCTCAGCCTCTCCTCCCTCTCTCTCGCTTGTTCCCTCTCCTTCTCTCTCTGCCTCTCCCTGCTGGTACTCACAGACAGCCTCCTGGCCTCCACACTGTTTGGAAGCAGGGTGCTTTCCTGCTGAAGTCCCCCCTGATAGGAGTACCTCCTTTGGGTTGGGTTCTGACTGAGCTCCCCTCCCTGGAGCTCCGGGTGATGGGGGGGTTTCCTCTGCCTGCGACTCGACATATTTGGCCCTGGCAAGCCCTTGCTCGTCTCCTCGAAAAACTTCATTCTATCTGCAAACGGAAGGATGTCCGTGTCCTCCATCCGAGAACAGGACGAGGAGCGACTGTATGAGGAAGAGGAGGTGAAGGCACAAACCCCGTGCCGTGACCCTGTGACTCCCAACACCTTCTCACCCAGGACTCCACACCGTCGCTCTGGTTGGGGTTCTGGTTGGAGTTTATGCTCGGGGGTCCAACGCCAGCGGCGGGCTTTGCCAGCAGGCGCTGGTTCCTCCACCACTCGGACGCCGACACCAAAACTGGGCACTCCTGGGTCCAGAATCTGCACAGACCTGGATAGGTTGTTGTTTTGAGTGTAGGTCGTTGACTGAGTCTGCAAGGCATCATGGTTTGTTTCACCGGAGGTGTTCTCGACGGGTGCTGTGCTGCTGACATCCTGGGGACTAACAGGTGAGGCAAATGCAACTTTGGTACTCCTCTCCTGGGCAGGCAGGTCTGGGTCTGCCCCCTCCTCGTTGAGGTCCGGACCCTCTTCCTCCTGGACAGTTTCCCCACTACAGAGCAACCCTCCTGGGCCACGGCTCCTCTGCAGCTGGGCTTTTTTCCTCTGGATCTCATTGCGGAGGTTGGTAGCGAATCGCTCGCTGCGACGGCGGTTCCGACGGTGGTTCCTGGACGCGTGTGACTTCTTCATGTCTGTCTCTCCCGCTACACCCTCCTCACTTTTACCTCCACTTCTTTCTCTATCCACGACTCTCTGCTCCTCCAGTAAGGTATCCATACTGGCAGCAGCACTGAGTGGCTCAAAATCTCTCTCTAGTATCTGATCAGAGCTCAGCCTTCTCTGGGTTGACGATCCAGTGGGGTCCTCTGGGACGCTCACGGAGCGACCCCAAGGGTGGTGATGCGCAACTGGCGGAAGGGACCCTCCATTTACACCCATCCCTTCCAGCCTCTCGCTTGAATCTCCATCATCATCGTCCCCTTCCAAGAACACAGATCCTGGGGTCGAGCAACGGCTGCCTCCCCATTTGTTCGATGGTGCGGGGAGGTGGTTTTGAGAAGCTTCTTGGTCTTCCCTCGAGGGCTGGAGTGACGAAGGGGACCACTGGCTGCTACAAGGGGACACGGGGGGATCAGAAGTGTTTGACGGATTGTGAGGCTCCAGTGGAGAGCCATCACTGTTAAACTGCAATAACTGAAGCTGTGTAGCGAGGAGCTTATCGGGAGCACTGTGCCGGTGAAGCCCCGCAGAGGAGTGCTTGGTCTGGGAGTGCGTGACACGAGACTCCTCTTGAACCTCCATGGAGGATTCTGCAGGTAAGGAGCAAGGACGAGAGGAGGCGGTGGGGACCAGGGAGGCCGTCACTGGATCAGAGAGGTGATCTGAGGTGGTCTCTGAACTGCAGTCTTTATTAGCACTGGTATCACATCTGCTATGTCTAACGTCTTCAGTTTGTCTTTGGATAAAGTCTAAGGTTTCCTCTTTGAAATTCCCAGTTTTGTCACCTTCTTCTGGTGCAGGGAAGCCGTTATGAATTCCTGATTCAACATTCACAGAGGACTTGTTTTCATCGTGGTAAAAAGAAACACTGGAAATGTCAATTGGAGCGGAGACGCAACGTTTGTTGGCGGCATTAGGGCGACTCCGGGTCGCCCTAAAACTGTCCTTCCTGGTTGGAGGCTGAGGAGGGTTCATCTTCCTCTCAGCTCCTCTTTCTCCATTTCTTATGATCTCAAAGTCACCTCCTCCCCTCCGCTCCTCCTCGTAACAGCAGGAGGAAGGCCTCTCTTTTACCTCAACAGGCCTTGGTCTTTGCCGGGTCAGCGACCTGGACTTGAGTACAATAAGCTGCACCTCATCCGGGGCATTGCCAGATGAACTCCCCAGCGTTGAGGTGTCGGCGCCAGGGTAGCCTCGACAAGCCGGCCCCAGGCTCTGGAGGAGGTTATCCATGGAGCAGGCCTCACCGGGCCTCAGTGGCACCGTGGCGTAGTCGGATGTGTTTGAGCTGGCGGAGAAGGAGCTGTAGGCCGAGTCTCTCTTGTTGTTGAAGAGGGCGGGGTCGACGGGTGAATTGTGGGAGTCGGAGTACGGCTGTGTGGTGGGTGTCGGCGTGTCCAAGCTCTCCATGGAGCCCAGGGAGCTGCTTCGGTCTGTGGAGGAGTAAGGTCTGGACAGCTGTCCCCACTGCAAGGACAAGTCACTGCGGAGACAAGGAGACAAAGACGATGTTTCAACATTGATTATCCACTGGGATGTTAAAACAATCTTCAAACACAAAAAGCAAACTGCACCGTGTACTTCGTTTTGATGTGAGAAAACCAAAATTGGGAAACGAGCTGTTTCCGAAATACCATTTAGAAATAAGGAAACAAAACACCGGAAACAACCCGTTTTCCGTATTTTGTTTTGGTAATAAAAAACGGAAAATGATCCGTTATCTGATTTTCTTTGATGTGCTTAGAAATGGAAACCAGGAATTAAAATACGGCCGTGAATCAAATCAGACTCTCTTCTTCTCCTTCTTTGTGATGTTTTTTGCCTGGTGGGCGTGATTTTGCAGAATATAGCAACACGCTACAGCGAGCTCCCTGACCGTCTCAGCCCGTGCTCTGAGAGACTCTGAACTTTATATGAGAACTTGCGTGCACCTTTGTAAGAACGCAGAACAAACATCATAAATTATTGTTGGTTTGATGAAAATGAGTGGCAAAGTATGATGGGCTGGTTTTATTTCTAAAGCTTAGAAAAGGTGATGCATGTCAAGAATGAAGGCATACAGAACATACTATTCATGTTTTCATATAATTTGGTCACACAGCTATCTACATACTACTGGGAGCAAATACAGACGACTGATTTTTCCGTTTTCCATTTTTTATTATCAAAATAAAAACATGGAAAACGAGTTTTCCATTCCGTTGGCTGCCAAGTACCCAAACTGACATCACCTTTGTCTCTGGGAACTTGCGATGTGTATTTCCATTGTTCTACTCTTTCTATTCTTACAACAGTGCATTAAAAACCCCTTTTAGAAACCACATAAAATAAGTCATGTTAAATTTTCAACGGCAAGTTGCGATTTCCCCCGCGAGACATACAGTATATCGCTCTGGAATACAACTTTTGAACTGTACAGCTGGGGAATCTGTTTTCTATCAGTCACGAGCCAAAGATCCACGGCAGCCTCATGTGTTTTCAAAGACCCTCGAAGGAAGCCTCTTAAGGCGGCGAGGGATTTCCTCCTCATCAATTCCCACTGCCCGGAGTCAAAATCTCTAAGTCATCCCCTTGATTCCTCTCTTCCCCTTTCATTCCTTTCTTCCTCTTGTGGATTCTTCCTGTCACATCTCCTTTACATCAAACGTGGATTCAATCCAAAATGATAACCACGTTTTGAAACCTAGTTATTCAAATGTGAATAATGAAATGTGTTTCCTTTTACTTGATAGTAGGTTAAGCTTTGCCTTGATTACAGGACAAACAGAAGTTTTTTGTTGAAACATTCCTCCCCTGATAAGGAAGGACTCTCCAAAAAACATTCAAACTTCAAGAGGCAGATACCTCTTTCACAACTGCACGCCATGAAACCACAAAATCCCTGGTTTATCTGACCTGTGACCCCTGTTGCACATCACCCTCCTCTTTCTGTTCTCTTCTTCTTCAAACTGTCTAATAATAGGCCAGAAATGCCTGAAATATCGTACAAAAAGAAGAAAGAAAAACAGGAATTTCCCAAATATTTGCAACATAAGGAAAGCTGAGATAATTGGAGTATCAATAGTAGCTCCAGAAGGTAGCGGCACCCAGTGTTTCTGTGCTTGGTTGAAATCCAATCCGCAAAGGCTGCAAAAAAGAAATCTTTTCATTTTATTGTGGTATTTATTTTTCCTATAAAGAAGGTTTCTTTGCTGTCTTATTCAAACAATAGGGGACGTTTCTAAGGAGACGGAGGAGAGGTTACAGAAGAGAGGCATTTCTAAAAAGGGCTTTGATCTCAAACCAGTGTGGGGAAACTGTCAGCGGGCTGTTTTTCTGTGGGATTTATGGTTTACAATCCATGCAAAGATCGGAAAACCGATGGGTTTTGTTTCTCTTATAAAAGTATTTTACCACAACTTAATCTTAGAAAAATATGATTATCTGCTCATGTAGTCAGATATTTTGCGTTCACCATTAGACACTGTGTGAGGGTTAGGGTTAAATCCATGATTTTTTCAGAGCACACACAGGTGGTTTTGCACGTTTTAGTCCATTTATTAGAAATCATGTATGCTTTATATCAGTGTTTCCCAACCTTTTTCCTTAAGAGACCCATTTTCTATCACTGAGTAAACTGACCACCCCTAATAAGTGTCATATTTTATGGATATTTCATATTATATTCAATGCATAACAATAACAGAACATTTGATAAACTGTACAATTAAATAGTGAACACTATAACTGCAGGAAGTGTGTGTAAAAGAGTTTTCCTGTTATTTTTAGCAATGTTTAATACAATTATCTGTCTGTATTATATATATTTTTACATTTTTAATAATCATACATACTTAATCAGCTTCTTTTTTGACAAATTCAGTGTTTTCTTTCAGTGTTTTTTTCTTTCGGGATCCCCAGGTTGGAAAACCAATGCTTTATATCACACTTATTTTGCAAGTGATTCTTCTGTGATTAAGAAAATAATGTGTTTTTATTAGCAGCCATTGATTTGCATGAATTTCTGCACAATAAAATAATTCTATTTGTAGGGTTGCCACTGCGCTCTGACCAGCTGGTGTGATATCCTAAATATATATCCATGTAAAGAAGAGGGACGCACTCAGAAATATATCATTCAATACTGATCATTTGTGTATTGCCAGAAAAATGATCCAAGTAAATTTATTGAATTTATTGTGCTTTACAGGCACAATAAGAGAATCATTTAGCCGACCCGTAAAACTTTCTAAGTTGTGGAATCCATCTCCGTGAACATCAAGTCTGGTTTAACTTTTTGTAAATGTTACATTATTATTGTTATGAGGGCACCAAAAGTTGTGCGCATGGCAGTTGGTTTTCTGATCAGGTCCAAATGTCTTGGGGAAATTGCACCTATAAATTGAATCCTACATTATTAGCTAATCTTGTTCTCCATGTGTTGTCGAGGGGCCCTGTGTCAAAATCTCATTTTAGAACATATATCTGTTTTACATTGTGCTGACACGGTGAATACTCCTAAATACAACTGTGTTTAATGAAATTACCGCAAATTAATGAACACAGAGAAAACCTGAGGCTAGATAACACAGCTGCCATGTGTAGCCTACTGTGTGTACTGTACTGTAATGGGAACTTAAAGATGAGAGGATACAATTACAAGTTTTAAAAGTCTAGTTTAGTTAACTTTCATATTGCCCAGAAAAGAATGGAAATCAATGGCTGTCTAGAAAAGTATAAAAACACATTAAAAAGTCGGAAACTGTAAAGCAGTTTCAGACGTTTTGTAACAAAGGAAAAATACATTGAGACTAGTGGGAAAAAAAGTTTCATTATCTGCATGAGAAAATCGTCTTTGAAGGAAGTGAGCAATGAATGAGAAAGGAGAGGCGGCTGTAGAGATTTGACCTGGGTGACAGAGAGAGGACGAGAGGAAATGAGACGGGAGCTGGACAGGAAATGACAGTCACTCATGCCCAATCACACGGCAATGTGGAACATGTGAGTGTGACGGCTGACACAGATAAACCAGCATACACACACAAGTACTGTACACTATGGTGCGTGGGTGTGTTCAGGCAATTAATACAGACACACATGACGACACATATTTCATCGGATAAAATCAAAAAAAAAATAAGCAGATAACCTCAAAAGCTGGTGTTTTTTGTTTTAGTACTTCCATAAACACACACGCACACACACACACAGATGCAGACTGTACAAAATGTCCCTCTCCTTCACACAAACACAGTTTATTGAATGTCTTCCTCTCTTTGTCCACATGTTCTGGGAGTCACATGCTATTGTCCAGAGTTATGCCGGGAGCTGCCTCCTCATCAGAAGGCGTGTGTGTGTGTGTGTGTGTGTGTGTGTGTGTGTGTAGGACAAACTGTGGGAATAAGGGACCCCACACACACACACACACACTGCTATCTAATCCACATGGGACTGTTGCATCTAATAGTGGTGTGTTGTATCACTGGCTCTTATCTAAAGGAGCAGCGCAGGGCTCTGACGTACTGCACCATGAAACTGACTAACAAAGACTATTTTTATTGTGAGTCAACATACAGACTGCAGTAACTTCCTCTTTCCCTTTAAAGGATTACAGTCAGCTTTGTGAGATCATGCTTCTTTTTATTTAACCTGACAGCTCAGTCTTTTGTCCCAATTGTTTCACGTGATATAAAAATATCCATTATTACATAAGAGCTGAAACAATTAGTGGCGTAACTATTCTCATAATTAACCTCCCAAAACAAACAATTTGAAGACCTTGCTTTAACCAAACATTATATTGATAATAAGTAGGAGCCACACTTATGGTCCATTAGTATAAGATGCAACAGATTTCAATATGATGTCTTTTGTCAAAGCCACATTATTTCACCTTCAAAGGTTAAGCACTAAAATGTTGATTTGTTTTCTCGAGGCTTCACATGGAGGCTAAATCTCTGTCAACTCCCAAAAATGTAACTATGCACTGGAACATCCCACGAGAACAAAGAAATACCTTAATTCAAGTTAAGACCTCCTACACTGTAGGCCTTTTTTTTTTTTTTTTTAAGTGTTTTCGATCTCCAGACACCCTTATTTGAGCTAGACAGGATGTACATGTACTGTACATGTGTACAGTAATGACACGCAATCGGAGGACCGTGAAAAAAAACAAAAGCTTTTCTTCGTCAAAATAAAAACCGTCAGAACTAAAAAACCTCCACCTGGACCCCCAAAGACAAAGAACAGGTCTGATTGGTTATCACTTTGGAATGTTTAAATAACATCCAAAAATAGACCAATGGGCTTCCTGCGTGGGCAGTGTTGACATTAGGACACGGTGATGTCACCTGTTTCCTGGCGACCAAAATCCCCCGTCAGAGCCAACGTCCCCCCATGGAGTCACAGGCTCACTGTGTATGACTCAAAGCTACACAGTGACACACTGGGTCGACCTGCACATCAGGCACGTTTGATTTATCTGAAACAACTTCAACAGCTGGATGAAGGAATGAGCCAGAATATATATTTAGCAGTGGATATAATCCCAATCACATATATAAAGTACTAAATGCTTTAGAGTTGTCCGCCGTGATGATTTTAGAACTACGTCAGCAGGTTGTTTTGTGATAATACAGTGTTATTAAACTGTCAGATGCTTGTGTTTGAACTACTTCCTTCAATAATAGATTTTTATCGTGGATCGCGATAAAAAACTCACAATAAGTTGATTGTGGCGAATTTCCATTATCGAGATAATCGTGAATATCGTGACTATCCTCACAAATTGATTTTCAACATACCTGAGATCAAGGTAACACGATGTAACACTGGGGCTGTGGCGGTGAAGGAATTTCACCTGCTGTGATTTAGGGCGGCTCAAAAGTGCGGTATGCAGCATTATTGCATCTACATGTGGTATGTAGACTGATGCATGTACGAGTGCTTTCATAGAATCATCACAGAATATCTCTGCTGCAGAGACATTCTGCAGAATGTTTCTGCTCGAGGAGATTCTGCACTCGCAAGCACAGAATATCTCCGCTCGCGAGCGCAGAATCTCCAGGAGACATTCTGCTCCTCACAGAATGTGAATGTGTATTCTTGCACAGAAGAGTAATGACAGTGACGCCTCTCACCTGTTGTCAGTCGTGTGCCAGGGTAGTGTGTACGGGCCGGGGTGGAGCTGCATGGCAGACAGAGGGGGAGGAGGG
>JAOVVB010255888.1:0-19702 GCA_028570985.1 Heterobranchus longifilis
CATGCACATTTTGATATTTGGTAAAAAAACAAAATTACTTTTAATTGCCACTAGCTCATTAATTTAGTTAGGTATATATTTTAGCTTATCTATTTATATATTGGTATTCAAATGCAATTTGTTCATCTAGTATAGTATAGTAAGTATATAGCCCTATATTAAACATTTCATTTATATTTATTTATTTATTTATTGTTTTTCAGCACATTAGCGCTAACATGTATGTTTAAAATAAATACATAAATATGTAAACATTGAAAAAAAATGTAGATAGGATTTTTATATTTTTTTAATATTTTCATTATGTAAGCAGTTGGTGTTCTTTACACTAGACATGTGCCTATAGGCATCTGCACAGATTACAATTATATTGACAAGAATATATATATATATATAGACATTAAGTATTCTAACTGTTAACTTGCAGTTTTCAAAGACACAAAAAAATGTTTACCTCTTCTACTTCTGTAAATGCTAAAAATGTAAAGAAAATAAGATTCACTGTGAAAGCTGGATGTAAATTAAGCTGATAATTGTTGACTGTAGTTACTGTATACTGCATATTAGGCCTTTAACATTGTCACTTTGGCCTATATATACCTTATTTATGCTCAGTGTTTCATAACACCAAGTGGCTGTAGGTTCAGAGGGACAGCATAACACAAGTGGTAAAATACAGTATTAACTTCATACTTTTAGATTTTCTGTTCAAAGATGCAGCATTGCTTTAACTGAACTTTAGGCCTTTTCTCACTGAGTTTCATGTTCTCACTTTATTAATAGCTAACTAAATGTTTTCAGTAATATGTTGATAAATTAAGGAGCAAAATCTGCCACATTTGTAATAAAAAAAAGTGTTGACAGTGCACACTCTGTAAGTGTGTGATGTGCATAAACTGTTAAATGGATAAAAGTCCAAATCTTGACTTTTGATCTTGAAGTAAATGTAGTACTTGGCCAGAGAGTGGTGTCAAAATAAAGGTCTTTGGCAAACATCAGTGTTTCATGTTGTGAGCATGAATGTGTAAAGAGATGTGTGCAACAGTATGACAGTTTATTTGTGTGAGCGTGGTGTAAGCAGAGATGTCTTCAGGGAGTCACTTGGAAGATTTTGTATCATATCAAGTGTTGTATGAGCAAAGATGTCAAAATGGCTTTATTTTTCCTAAACAGTTAGGCATAAATTATCTAGAATATACTGGTTGTCATTTCTGTACTGTTTAATCATCACCAGTGTTTCCATCAATCACTGGTACCATCTTTGTTTCGCTTGTTAGCATGCTAATATTTGCTAATTCGCACAAATGAGGCTGATGGGGAATGTCATTAATTATGACAGCATTTGGACGTAAATCAAAGTGTTGGGAATCACCAAAGTTATTAGAATTATTCCTCTGACACCACAGACATCTGTACCAAATTTCATTGCAATCCATCGGTAGTTGATGTGAATTTCACTAAAACAAAAAATAATGTTAACCTCCTGGTGGCAGTAGCGGGAAGGTCAGGGGATCAGGATCTGGAACTGACTGACATCCCTACGTTTCATAATTTCTTCTATTAGATATGGCAGACATTTACTTCTTCCGTTTTCCGTATTATCTTCCGTGTGTGATTACTACAGTGTGAAATTGCCAGTTGCTGAGGTCAGATGACAGTCATGTGACAAAATTACCTTGTGACCACTGACTACATTCACACTGCAAGCAAAAGTGGCCTTTTTTTTGGGTGTTTTTTTCATGCCAGTGTGAACAGCACAAATCACATGGAATCTGATCTTTTCAATTCTGATTTGGGCCACTTTCATATGTGGTCCCAAATCATTGTTTTTGCAGTGTGAGCTCAGTGTGAACAGTCATATCAGAATTCATGCGACCTGTCAGGCTGGTCTCATTCCCTGTTCATAGCAATGATTACGAAAAGTAATGCACTGTAATTTGTGACTGTAATTGTGAGGCATGCGGCTCAGGTTTAAAAGACACAAAGACTGCTCTGGGTGGTTGGCTCGGTCACACAGGATTTTCACCCAGGAGACTGGAATTTGAGTCCATGTGTATCACACGACCATCACATGTATTTAAAATGGAACACAGAAGTAGAGATTTTAATGCAATCCCGGTGTTTTTTTACTAACCATACCAAGTCGTTTTGTTGCCTAAACCTAATTAAGTATGTTTGTAGCCTAAACCTAATTAAAACCGAAGTAGTCCTGTTTCACATCAATCGCGCCGTTAGTGACGTGTGTATCATGCGACCGACACATGTACTTAAAACAGAACAAGGAACAGTATTATAGCTACCAACATTTTTGTATTCATTATACGACCTGTTTATGAGAATGCATTGAAATTTGACGTCACTCATTCACACGCTTCTGTTGCCAGCCAATACAACTCAACTCCTACGCCCTGTGTCAGGGACATGGGTCTCGCTGTGAGAGTCTTGTGGAGAGGTGCTGTCAGATATAGTTAAAAGTAGCCCCCATGACGGGGCGGCCTCTAGCTCACTGGATTATAGCAGGTGCCCCATGTAGGCTGAGTCCTGCAGCGGCCCGGGTTCGAATCCGACTTGTGGCCCTTTGCTGCGTGATTTAAATAATCTTAAAAAAATAGTAGCCTATTACATCTTGAAATTTTGGATGAAATCTGTTTCAGTGAAGCCATTCACATCACGATTCCACCACTCCTGGCTCCGACTCTGCATCCACACACTGCTCCACAAAAAGCTGTCTCTCTTTCTCCTCGTCCTCGTTATCATCTGCTCACGAATTCGAAGCTTCCACTGCACATCAACTTATGAATGAAACCAGGGCCCTTGGCCCTTGGCATGGGCCGTATAGGCGGTTGCCTTGGGCGCCACCATGTGGACGGGGCACCGCACCACCAAGATGGAAAAAAATGAAGGAAAAGAAATAGAGATATGAACTTTTCATAGAATTATGGGCGCCCCCTGATCTGATATTTTTTAATGTTATAAGAAAAATATAGTTTTTGGTTTTGCAAAGACTTTTTTGAGTGTTGTGCACCCGTGCGACGCACCTGCGTTGCTGCTGATCCACTAAGCAATGGCATAACACTTTGAACTATAAGCAGCAGCCGCAGCAGCTGCTGCATGGTCGTGTCTAGAATTTACCCAAGTTTCACAAGATGGTTAAGGTTAGGATAGGTCGTCAGAAACAAGTCTCAGGAGAGTTTTGCAAACCTAGTGCATGCATGTGTGCGTGCGTGTGTTGGGGCATCCTGAACAGATTTTGCCTAGAGCTCCAAAAATGCTAGGGCCGGCCTTGAATGAAACCGTAAACTCTGACTTCAGTGGCCCCCATGTTTACTTCAGCACGACAGCGTGCTGGTCGTGACGTCTGTGTTGTTCTTTTGTTTATGCGGGTCAGATCAGGACTGCGACCTGTTCACACTGGAATCTGATATTGGCCACATTTTTATTTTATTCCAAATTGTTTTAATTGAGTTTTCAGTGAAGACACAATTGTATAAATACCATATCCTACAGACCTAACATACATAAATCACCTGTATGTGTAACAGCAACAGAATGGACAAATGGAGGCAAAGTACGTAATACAATCAACAGGAAAGAGCGAAAAGTGGGAGGGGGAGAAGGTGGGGTAGAGATGTGGTGGCGTGTTTGCATCAAATTTGTTTTCGTAATAATCCAGAAAGTTTTTTTCAAATTGGCCACATTTAAAAAAATAATGTGAACAGCCAAACAAAAAGATCAGATCTGAGCAATAAATCAGAATTGAGCACTAAGGCTTGCAGTGTGAACGTAGTGCGGTTGAATGTCGCATTTATATTGGTCTTTGTCTCTGCTCTTATTGTGACAGCGAGTGTGTTTCAATAATGGTTAACATAATGGCAGCGATCCTCTCGACCTCCACCACAGCTCGGCCGAGTGTACAATGGCACACAGACTCACTCCGAGGCTTTGGCTGTAAATAACAACAAACAGCTTCAGTGTGAGTAAACTCCAAGGAGATCAAATGCACATTGACAGTCGGCGCTGTAACCACAGGAATCCTTCCAACGTTTTGAGGCCCTATCACAAGCAAGTTCTTTAACTGACAGTCAGAGCCCAGGCAGCAGGCCTGGGATTGTCACGACTGTGGGATATACAGAGCCCAACATCCACACAGAGCTTTGTGGCCTCTGATGCAGGGTATCAAAGTGCCTGTTATGTTCACAGAAAATTAAAATGTAAAAGTGAGGTGGCTGTGTCATCAACTTCTGAAGGTGTCTAAATCCAAACGCAATAACCTTGTTAGCAAGGTGTGAAATTGATCTTTTGAAGAATGTTTTATGAAACCTTTAAATGGGTGTTGAACAGCATACATATATGGCAAACATAAAAGGATTGATAGATTTATCATGGAAAATGTGTTTAAAAAAAAATAAAATGTTTAAAACATTTCGACCGCAGGCTTGTCCTTGAAGTTTGGGAGCCTCAGATGCTTCCTGGAAGGCGTCCTGTGGTCTCATGATTCCCATTTGGCAGAACTGGAGTCCACATGCCAAACATCTGGGCAGGTGGCATCCAGCCACTCGGTTAATAGCAGGCCAGATATCTGGCCTGTCTTTGATGTGCAGACAGGGATTACAGTGGTCCTCTGCTCTCACTCTTAATAACCTGGTTTTAACGTGGCATCAAATCATCTGTGATCTTTATCCACCTCCACTGACGAACAGAAGGAGTTGCAACAGTGAGCTAACTTATGAGCAGTGTTGGGAAGGTTACTTTTGAAATGTAATAGATTACAGATTACTAGTTACCCAGTTAAAATGTAATAAGTAATGTAACTATTTTAATTCCGTAAATATGCCAAAAGAAGACATTCCTGCACGGAGAAAAGATGCAAAGCAACAGAATGAATGTTATATTCTACATCGTCTTGTGCAGCCAGACCGATCTCTGCAGCGCTATGTCCGCAGGAGGAAGGTCTGGATTCAGTGCGTTTTCACTCCTGGATAGTGAAAAAAAAATCCCTGGCCTGTTTGTATTTCCTTAAACCAATCACAATCGTTCTGGGCGGCGCCACGCCCCAACGGTGCAGAACTGGTTTGGAGGAGAAACTACATGAAAATGTTGTTCTTTGTAGATCTTTACAATCATTCACCGAAAAAACAGAGCAGACCTGCCTTATTGCACAATCCAAATCTTAAAAACTGAGCTCAGAGGCTGTTGCCGTTGTTTCTGTAGCGAAGGAACTTTGAGAACGGTAAACATAAGGCTTTATCCAGGCACTGTTCACCCGGTAAGCCAGACGATATTCTACATGTATGCTTTTTACCGAAAATAATATATTCGGATGTAATCCCTTTGTAATCACCAACATTTTGATTAGTGACTGTAATTTAATTGTTTTTAAAATTCTAAGTAACTGTAACCGATTACAATTAAAACATTTTGGTAATTCATTACAGTAATTTAGTTTCCTGTAATTAGTTACTCCCCAACACTGCTCTGAGAGAGAGAGAGAGAGAGAGAGAGAGAGAGAGAGAGAGAGAGAGAGAGAGAGAGAGAGAGAGAGATCTTTCTTCTCATGAAGAAGTGATATGTCGCTATGCTAAATACTGGAATAATTATACTGTAGAGTAATAAAGGTGCTTTGTTTGTCAGCGGGTGTAGCTTTCATAACTGAAATGTGATGCAGGTCGCTCATTTGTACGGTGATGCTACAAGAATGTGTGTGTGTGTGTGTGTGCGTGTGTGCATGTGTGCATGCGTGCGTGCGTGCGTGCGTGCGTGTGTGTGTACGTGTGAGTGTGCGCGTGTACATGTGTGTGTGAGGGGGTGGTTGAATGGGCTTGTGGCGTTTTTTGTTCCAGAAGAGAATAAACACAAGACAGTGAGTTTATAATGCCAGAAATGTCACCATCCGAATTGTAATGAATGAAATTAATCATCAACTCTATCAGTCCCCTGCAGATACACTGTTGCAGAAATGTGGGCATTTTGTCCTGTAAAATTGTCTCTCACTGTGACTTTGATCAGAGTCAGTCAAGGACAGGATCAGTCCGTCTGAGGTTTTCAATTCCTGTTCGATCTGTCGCTCCTTTGTTCCATTGCTGCATTTATCTCCTTCTTTAAGTCAGCCATTTGAGAGGACTGTGATTAGAGGCCAAATTAAACGGGGCGTGTTTAGGTGTGCAGTTTAAACCCCTGTGTCTGCCAAACTTCCTTGGGCTCTCTGGCTTTAGATCCAGCTTAGTCTAATGGACTGTGAGATCTGCTTTTGACTCAAAACAAGCTCTTTCGCCTGAGCAAAAACACTAATCAGACTTGTTTACTCGGATGATTTATGTAGCATGAAAAACACGAATCCCCATGCTCATAAATGTTACACGCTTGAGAGGAAAATATTGTTTCACCAAAAGGGCAAGGTTTGGATAAGTGAGTCAGTAAGTGGGTAAGTAAGTGCACTTATTGCACCATCTTGTGAATAAAGCAAAGTGTTGCATGTCATTAGGAGTCCCAGGACATTAGACGTGTCACACCAGGATACGAGAGGAGAAAAAAAAAACATCTATTTATGATTATCTCGTGCAGCAGCTGCATTTTATAAAATACTTGCAATCACAAGCATTTGTATATGTTGATACATGTGCTCAGTTAGGAATAACTTGTCAGAAAACGACAAGAGCTAGCAGCTGATATTTATTTGCATCTGTACCTCTCTCATATCCCCGAAGGGACACCATATTTTATATTGATGATTCATGTCAAGAGATAGTAGATCCTGCTTTTCCTCTTCAGCAGTTTCATCAACCCTAACATGTGGCTCCAATCCAACAGATATCATTTCCCCAGAGTTCCCTGGAAAAAGAAA
This sequence comes from Heterobranchus longifilis, assembly GCA_028570985.1. Taxonomy (NCBI): domain Eukaryota; kingdom Metazoa; phylum Chordata; class Actinopteri; order Siluriformes; family Clariidae; genus Heterobranchus; species Heterobranchus longifilis. The sequence continues at coordinate 6,842 of JAOVVB010255888.1, forward strand.
AACAACCAAGCAGGTGTCTTGGTTATGAGGAATACTAAATAAAAGTTTGGCCAGGGAACTGTGACGGCGTTTCTTCAGTGGCAGTTGGGCGGGAGTGTTTGTGTTTTCAGGGTGGGTGCCAGAGTCAGAGAGAAGCAGAGAGTGGTGTGAGATTGAGAGCTTAGGAAATGAAATCCTGTGTTAATGACAGAGGTACCTTAATTAAACTTGAATATCTAAATGACTGCAGAAAAACAAAGTTGACAGTTAGACAAATGCCTAAGGCGGGACTGTTTGCCGGTGCAGCGCCCAGGGCAGATTTCTCCTCGGCTGTATCAGTGTCGGCCGTGCGGAATGACTGATCAGAACTGTGGGCAAAATGAGGTGAAGTGGAAAAGCGTACTTGCCTCATGTACTGTATAGCGGGCAATATGCTCCTTTGCTATCTTGAGAGCCCCATTAGCTTATACATTCAGCATGACTGTACTGTACTCCTCTCTTCTGAGCCATGACCTCGAGCACCAGAGTGGAATAAATAGCCTGAAATTGTTCCTCAACCATCATAGGGCAAAAAATAAGCATAGCTTAACCACAGGGTTTGATGGGAAGGATCCTGAATGACTCAGATGAACCAGAGTCTGACAGGACCCAACCTACATGCCAGGGATTGTACATTTTTATTTCACGGCTTTGTCGAATACTCCATTCTGATCAATCATGGCATTCTACAGTCTGTTATTTCTTTATAGCAGGCCGTTGCTATATATAGCAGCATGTTGCCATGTAAAACAGAGCGTTGCTAAGGGCATAGTTCTGGAGGACCATGTTTATCAATCTGCAGAAAGAAGTCCAGTAAATTCAACCTCAGCTCTGGCAAACACAACAACAAAACATTTTAATTGTATTATATTTGGAGAGATTTCTTTAGTAAGTGGCCGTGTAATAAGTGGGAAAACGTAGAGCGAGCGGGTCATTTCGGTCGCAGTTTTAAACACACTGTTAATGTTGTAAAAACAGACGTTGTTGCGGTAAATTAGGTTTAGGCAACAAAACAACTTGGTACAAGTTAGAAAAAAGATTGTGGTTTGGGTTACAATCAGTATATTTGTTACGTTAACTCACTTTCGTGCATACGTAACTGACGTTATACACATGTGACACGGAACGTGACGTAGATCCGGTTGTTACGTTAAGTTAAAAAATTATTCGCACTTTAATTTTATTTATGAAGAGTCCTGTGTTTGTTTGATCCATCCACCACCCAGCCCGCCCTAAGGTCAGTCTAAATACTACGTTACATGACTTCCTCCTTTGCTCCCACGATAATAACTACGGACACTAGAGGCGCCGCCTCTGAGTCGTATGAATATACATAATTGCAGCATGAACATCCGACCCTGTGCCTGTGCCACCCAAAGAGGCAGCTGGCACACCCAAAAATCTGATTCAGAATGTATTTTTAGTTATGGCCTTAAGGCTATGATGGTCTAATCATAATGATTTTAAATTGAAACATACATTCTAAATTATTTTCTTCAAACAACAGCATCCGCCGTCATGCAGAGCCCGCCTGTCAATCAAATTTGACCTCCTCAACAAATGCGACTCCTAATGGGTTTCCTAATTGCCTCAAATTAGCTTACTTTTATGTAAGCTAATTTGTGGTTGTCAGAAACGCAGATACAGCATTTATAAAGCACTAGATTTTGCTTTTATTTTTCATTATTCTTAATAAGAATTTTTTTAAAAACAGTTGAAAAGTGCCACTGTCATCATAATTGTGGTGTGGACTCAGCCATCTGAGTAAGAACAATTTTTTAAACTAGGCTATATATTTTCATATAAATTCTAATTATAATATATATGCATGCAGCTCAGGTCGCGAAAAAGTCACGAAACACATAAAATATCCAAAGTGCCCGGAGCACATTGGACAATGCCTAAGTGCTACCTGTTAAAACTAAACAAAACTATGATCACAAACAAAGCATTTTTTATTTACATTTATTAACCAGAGCATTCACAATAATCACCCGTAATGAGTTTCAGTGCTACGGACAGCGGCATCTCCATTTCACAGCACAAACGTCCACTTGCTTAGCTGTGGGGTTTTACAGTAATCTCGTGCCAAAATGTTTCGACACCAAAAAGCATTGAAGCCCTTGCCAGCATAGTTGTGCATCTACCTGTCTGTATGTGGTTGTAACGTTAGAGATAATTGGATGTGGCACACCCAGTTTTTCAGATGCACACCCACCATTTTTATTCTGGCTAGTTTTTGAGCTATTATCTGGAGGATTAAAGGCACTTTGATATGAAAATCACCATCCAGGTTGACTCATTTTAACAAAAATAAATGGATAATGACAACTGTTGTTCCGTATGGAGCATAATTAATAAGCGGTGTTCTATTCGACCCTAAGTCAAGAATTATTACCATTTTGGTGGGACCCAGGCACAAGCTCTCGCGGCAGGAAATGATTCATCTCAATTACACATAAAGACTGATTAGGGACCTGTCTCACTGTGGTGATGATCCAGATGAATTATCCCCGTTATGACAGTAGTTTCTAATCACATTTATAAAACAGCACCTTTATGGGCCCGTGGCCACGATGTTAGTGCAGACTGTGCTCGAAGGAAAGGTTTTAACATCTCTGAGAGCGCCAAACGTGGCGGACGATTCTATTTGTGAGTTCCTGTATTGTGCTGGAGAGCCTGTCCATTTTCGACCTCTTTTTTTTTTTTTTCAAGAGCATCTCTCACTGCTCCATTAGCTGAGTATGCTCGGATATACGGGGAATAGCAGCATGGGGGGAGATGGTGTGGGGGGGGGTGGGGGGGGCAGGGGGAAAAAATGGGAATACTAACATTTGAAGAGAGAGAGGTTTGCTGAGTGCACTGTTCTGACTTTGGTGCTCCACTTATTTTTGATGCTCTGTCGGAGGAAACCAGAAAGAGGGCAGCAAAGGCAGAGAAGAGATGAGTCAGAACTCCTACACTAATGACTGAAACGAGCCCTGCAGCTTTATATCAGAGTTCATCATTTTAATGTATAGACGCTACTTAAAAATGATTAAGTAAATTCACCACCGTGTGCCTCTCCGTGTTTGATCACGAACACAGTGGGTCAGTGCCAAATTCAATCAGAAAAGGTTACATTTGCTTTTCTTCTTATTAATCAGACAGAACACTCATTATATCCAGCCTTCATTTACATTTCTTACGACAATTTGTGGAAATTACCACATTTATTAAACATGTTATTCTGCCCAACAGCAGAGCAAGACCAACCGTGATTACACAGTATTTATCTCACTTGAGTGACTGTATTAAACTAACCACCGGGATCTCAGCACGTGGTTGTGTAATGAAGGTCAGAATTGATACACAATAATACTTGTAAATGTTTTGAATGGCAATCCAAAACTGCGTTCCCGGTGCAGACACTGAGATGGACGTTAATGGTGCAAAACTTGTGTGCTTCACATTCCAGTGTGCAGTGTTTAGGCTTCATGTCAGAGCCTCTCCTCTGTTTAGAATATATCAGAAACAGGGGTGGGGAGGTTATGATTTGTATTTACTCCCCACTGTTGTAGAGATCTCAAAGCACTGACCCAGAATAAAAGTAATCTGCCTGACATTTGATTGAGGATTATTTGTGAATTATGCAGTTTAACTGTGGTGCATGAGAAGAAGAAAGATTTAGCAATGAGTTCTTATCACTTCTTGTCAGTTAACACATCACTATCATTTTTCTTTCATAATCTTGAGCTAATAAAATGTTGAGAATCTCTGCAGCCTTGATGTTAGCCTCTGTCGCAGTAAAGGCAGACGGCTGAAGGAATTTTTGTGTTGACTTCAGGATAAATTAATAAAATGCACTGATTTAGCAGTTTGTGTCAAATCTAATGCAATGCAATAGCACTGTAATACACCTTATCTTAATGAAGCTCATAAATCAGTTTTTGTTGTCACTGTGTCAGGTTTTTATTCACCTCTATGGTCATTTATAAGGCTGTAGATCATGTTGTTGTCAACTGTATTATATTGAAAGGTTGTCCAGGGCAGGCTTTTTTCTTTTCAGGGCCATCATACTGAATTGTGCAAGTTCACACACATGACTTTCACCCAGCAGACAGTAAAAGTTAATGTTGTTATTTTTTAACTCTGTGCGTTAGTCACATGACGGTATGGTTACAGCTGTCTTTATAAACCAGAAGTAGGGATTTTAATGCAAACCCCGTGTTTTTTTTACTAACCATAACAAGTCGTTTTGTTGGCGAAGAGGTCCCGTTTTACTACGTTAATCACATAAAGACGCTAAAGACGTGTTTACAACCGTGACTGATGTTAATGACGTGCTCATGACGTGTTTACTGTGGGAAATAGCTTTAAAAATTGATGCCAACAGGCTGAAAAAAACATCAAAAAGTGATGCCAAAGGGACGAGTTGGGAGTTGACCTATGAATAACATCAATTTGTTAAGTCATTTCGCGTGTTATCGCTACGCATTTTTTGCTTTTCGCGTCTCATTTCACGCCATGTAATTCCACCGGGCTTTTCAACTGTAAACCCATCAGAGCAACTGCTCTGGAAGTGAGGTGACGTAGTATAAACAAATGAGAAACTTAACTTATGTACCTTAGTTAATTGACATAACAAACGCTGTTCGTGTCCCGTGTGAAACCAAAAAGTGTTATTTATATGCTTCACGTAGAAAACACTGGTGTAAGTCTTGGAAATGCGGTGAGGGATCCAGATTATTTTTCCATATGTTCTCTTTCCCTCACATTTTTTGTCAAGAGAAGCTGAGAGCAAAACAGAACTGTACACATAAATACCAGCCATGAAGATGTGGAGACTTTTTTCCTCTTCCCCTTTTGTTGTTTAACAGAAGATCACATGCGGTTTCATGTTTCCTTATCACTCATGGTGGTTCTTCTTTTTTTTTTCCCTTCTCGGTCTGTATAGAGAGTGTGAGAGAGAAACTTCACTTCATAGAGTAAAGTTTTGTATTCGGGACACAAATATCGAGTGCAAGGGTAAATGGAAGAAATACAGCAAAAATGTTAACTGTTTTTGTCTTTTGAAGACTCATTAACCTCATTAAGATGTCACGTCCTTTTTGTACATCCCTCTAACGTCTGTTGGCAACAACATTATTGACCAAACTGAGGTGTCTCCCTAAGTACTTTTTGAGGCAGCTATTTGGCTTCCCATTGTTACAGTTTGTCCTTTTGTCCTCCGGTGCAGGTTGGGCAAAAACGATGACACTGTCTCAGACGCATTATGTGAGATTTATGCATTGCCGTGCCAATGCTGATTTATTTATTTGGCTGTGTTGTTTAACAGGGACGTTTGAGCATTAAAATACAAACTGCAAGTATTACCTATAAAAACGTGACCTGGGAGACTTTTAGCTGCAGTGAATGCTGTCAAACATTTATACTTTTTATTCTTTGTTTTATGGAAAGTAAAGAATGTTTTTTTTGTTTTTTTCCTCTGTCTGTCCTCCAGAGGAAAACGACAGCACTTGACGTTTTATTCCTACTCAATACGACCCGTACAAGCGTTTACTGAAACAACGCCCCCTAGCAGTCCGAGTAATTACGGCCCATACTGACGTTTTATTGTTAGGCGTCTCCCTGACAAACACAGGACTTTCCCCCAGGAGACCAGGGTTCGAGTCTCGGTCGAAAATAAAATTAAACAGCAAATTATTTTTAAGTTAACATAACAAGCAGAAGTACAAGACGTTCCATGTCATGGGACTTGACGCTGCTACACGGAAGTGATTTAATGTCTCAAATATACTGATCTGTACAATTTGTAGCCATTTTAAAGTTTTCTGATTAAGATGAGATTAAAGGCTGTTGCAATAATCAAGGCGTGAAGAGATTAAAAAAATAAAAAAAAAAGCATGTACAACAATTTCTGCATCATTAAAAGTTAAAATAGTTCTTATTTTTGCAATATTTCTAAGGTGATAAAAACATGATTAAATTATTTAAATTGGTGGTATTCTGAATTCAGTTACTGAATACAGTTACTTGAAGGGATTACTTTATTACCTCCGCCAGGGATGTGTCTGTTTGTCAGCAGGATTACAGAAAAAACTACTGAATTGTTGGATCACCACATTATCTATATTTTCTTCTATTTTAAGAAGTTGCTAATAGATTGAATAACTGGGTGAGAGAGATGTGTGCAGTGTAGTACATTGACTGGCAGCCCTGTTGCATACACCGTCTGTCCTACGAAAACATTCAGACATACTATATAAATATTCATTTCGTGTCACATTGTGATTCGAGTCTTTCTGCTGGGAGGTTGTAATGAAGCCATTAAATCAAGGAACGCTCTGCTTCAACCTTAAACCTGCATGAGCCAGCCTTAATGGTTTTCAACTGCCAATCAGTGCCCGGGCATATTCTACCACCCTCCGTAAATGAATTCAAATCCTCCTTCCTCATACTCGGAGAGCTACCCGATGACACGCAGCCTGCCTGGAAATGGATGTCCTCCGGAGAGGCACTGAAGTGATTCCTGCAGGTTATTTAAAAGGAAAAGTGCCACGGGACTGTCAGATCACGGTCATAAAGAGGGTGTTAAAGGGTTTCCCCCCCACAAGGGCTTATGAATTACATGGTAAGGGGTTGGTCTCTTAATGCATTTAGCATGGAGAGACAGAGAATAGAACATGGCACTTTGGAAGAAAAAACACTGACAAAATACACATAATGAATTGACATTTAAGACAATTACGCTGTAATTGGTGAGATGCAGTATATGCAAATGACGTGAAGTCAGGGATCTTCCACCTTAATGCATTTATACTTTCACTGAAAAAAAATGCACACACAAAAATAGGAGAAACCTCTGGAAGAGAAAGAGAGCAGGGATCCATCGGGCATCCAATAGATGTCATATATACAGAGTAGAGAGAAGTAGGAGTAGCAGTGCCGAATTAACAAGGAAAATGTAAAATAAAATAAAAATCTCACTGTCTTTGCATTATGTATGGTCTCTGTTAAGTGCCCATCATGTACAGTGCACAGAGACCCAGAAACCAGCCACTGCTCTTATTCTGAAATGCTGTCCTTCTTCAGGTTTGCTGTGTGAGTTGGCTTGTGATAATTTGATTAAATACACATTTATTTAATAATAAAGGTATTAGAATTACATTTTGACACATGATCCCTCTGTGAGACTGAGCATCAAGATGAGGTAAAAATGGACCAGGACCTTAAACCAGCATTAACTGATTTATTTTTTTCTGCCACTTGGGGGCAGCAGAAACAAACTGTAAACCAGTGGTGTAAAGTAATAATACTTTGTTGCAGTACTTCAGTGTATTTAGGAGTATCTATACTTTACTTGAGTTTTTATATTTCTGTCAACTTTCACTTTTACTCCACTACATTTCCTAAATAAAATGAATACTATTACTCTGATACATTTCCCTCTGAGCATCTTTGTTACAAAGTAACTTACTGCAAAAAAAAAAGGGGGGGGGGGGGGCCGGCAGAGGTCCTAGCTTTCAGGTTAGATCATTGGTTAATCACCTACAAAAACCACAGATGACCGTGGTGATGAAGACAAACACCCGTGGCCATATTTGCAAGAAATGTTTTCTCATATTAGAGTGAAAGATTCTTCGTACCCGATTAACCAGCTGTTACACTTACCACCCAAAAACACGGAAATATTGGCATTTAAGATGCATTACAGATGAATGGTGTGTGGTTTCCGCGAGGAGCTCTGTGCACTGCGGCCACGGAGGGAAGCCACACACCGTTCATCTACAAACACTGCCCACACTAAGATGACACAGAAATCATCCACGTATGAGTGTGGCTTTCAGGTACTTCATCCACCACTGCTGTAATTTAACCAACATTGACATATTACCACCTTATAAAGGCATTATAGCAAATGTGTTAGCATCATTGCCTGTTTATTTATTTAGCAGTAGAGCAAGACAGAAAAAGAAACTTATTTTTATAATCAATTAATCATTAAAGTAATTTTTCATGCACAAATGGCTGATCTCTACCTCTCAAATATGGAGAGTTCCTGCTTTTCTCTGTTTTATAACCATATAAATTGAATAACTTTGGATAAAACAAGACATTTAAAGACATCACACTGAACTTTGAGAAACTGGGATGGACATTTGTCACTAGCGATTAATCTACTTTGGTTTCATGGTACCAAGCAACATCATGTGATCCATTATTAATATAAAAATATTCATTATAGCCCTCTAATGCCCTTCTCCTTTTCAGTTTATATTGTGTTTTACATTATAACCAAACAAATGATCAGCCCCTGAGGTTATGAGGCCCCGGGCCAGTTTGCTGAGTAGGTAATCCAGCCTTGAATAGTAGAATTACAATATGAGAATAACAGAATAATAATGTTGTGCAAATATAGTACAGAACAGAACAACACAGGGTCAGAACATATAATATTAAGTGTGCATTAAATGTATTAACTTAGAAAGTTTCATATCATAATGTGAGATTATTATTAGAACATTTGAGGCGACAAATAAGATATGCTGAATCTGATCAAAAACAGTTAGTTTAAAAGATTTTCATGGTTTTCGGGAGTTTCGAGAGGCGGCGAGTTGCACTGGACGCCCCTGATTTGCATCGTAGCCCAGACCTCAACTTTATGCAAATGAGGAGCGGCCAGCACGACGCAACGTCTCCCGAAACACTGGCGCTACCAGAATGCATTGCACGGCTGCTTATATAGACAAGCGTGGAAATGACGGTTCCGATAGACACGTATCGTGTGAAACCATCTAAAAGTCTGTCGAACGGAGTGATATTGTTTTAGACCTCCGGATGACAACAAATGCTACATTAAGTGCCGCGATAATTAGCCCTTGTAAACAACTGGAGTGACTCGGAGGAGTACAAAACCTCTTTTCATTTGGTTTGTAACTGCCATGCTGCTGCTTTTTTTCAGCTTGTCAACAGCAGTGCCAAGTCCCCACTTGGGAATTGCCCAAGTCAGCCCTGTTACCTTTTCTAAATTTGGTGCGAGATGTAACAAGAGAAAAATGCTCCATCAATCACGTTGCAGATGCAGACGGAGGAGAGTGGGGGGGTTCAGAGGCAGAGAAACAAACCAGTGGAAGCTCTGCCAACAACCATTTCCTGGGTGAGATGATGGGAAAACTTTGCCGTACTCTCTGGGGACATCACTTGTGAACGCACCGGCGTCCTCCAGAGCCCAAAGTTTTAAAGCGGAAACCCAGGCACTTGGTCGGGGTGTTTTGAGCGTTTCTAAAGTGAAATCCTCCATTGCCTCTGTTGCCTGCTCCATCAGATAAAGTCTGCCTGCCGAGGCTTAAGTGTGTCAATGAACGGGGGTGGGGGGGGGGGGGGGGTCAATGATAAGTGCAGCTTACCTCCTCAACTGCTCCGCACCAGCCAAATAGAGATTAAACCATTTCAACCTAATAGCACATGCCAGTCAAAAGTCACACTTGAATACTTCTTCCGGGCCCCTGCCCCCCTCTTTGCCACCTCCCATTTTCTAATCACACTGGCTGGAAAGATGTTGCCATTTAAAAATAAATGCAGAGTGGCTTTCAGAACAGAAAATACACTTTCACCACGGAGACCCCTTTGTACCGCATAAGAGCCCGAGCTGAGATCTGTAATTGTGTCAGCCATTTCTCTGAATCCTCTACTCAGACTCACTTTGAAGGTTATCATTTGCAATGCATTCAAAAACGCACTCAATACAAACATGCATGCACACACACCCAGATCAAAGCCCTGAGGTCTATTATTGCGTAAAATACAGCTCTCCTCCTAAACACCAAGCTTTTGTAAACGGTACTCATTTCTTGCTCTAATCACTGTTGTGGATATTGCCAAATTGCCACTGTTCCAGGGAATTACTGGACTAAACCAAACAACCGTGGCTTTGATTTGTTGTTCAACCATCTCAGATGTGAATACACCCTGTGGTCTGTAAATGAGAGTGTCTGTTGTTCCACCAGCATCCCTTATTTAGACATCACAGCACTCATTAGGTGGATCAAGCTGATATCAAAGTCAGAACACAGATGTCGATGTTTTGGAGAACGCTGGGACGGTCGCAGTGTCTCTTTAATGATGCGTCTGCCGTCTATACGGCTCGATTGTTATTTCACTGTCATGTCTCCAGCGACTTGTCGGCTGACCTCTCCCGTCGTGTCTTTTCTTCGGCTTTAATACGCTCATCACTGTCCTCTTTTATTTGTTGTTTGGACAAAATGAATTCAATAGATGAAGTGGTCGTTTGCTCTGTGGAAAGATGCATTGTGATGTATTATAAATGTGTGAAATTTAGAGGAGAAAGTTCTCTGATGTTGTTTGAATCCATCATTTTATTCTCAAAAGCCGGTTTTACTTAAAAGCCAAAACTGAGGCAAATTTAGTGACTCTTTTCTTTTGCAGTCTCGCTTGTTTTAGCATTTTCACAAAACATCTGAATAATTATAATAATGTCATCTGATTTACTTCCATTCTCACACGAATGCAGTTTACAGTGAAAACGGTGGCAGATTTACCTTACAGACTTTTCACTTCTAACCAGCAATCATCAGTGTTGTCGGCTGAAATGACAACTGTCGCTAGCTAGCTCCAGCTGATCAAATCTGCTAGCTAATTAAGTTAAAGGTAGCGAGTCGGAGGAAAATGTCATCTCTGGCTTTTTGAGGTTTCCAGCTCATTTTAAAACAAGAATGTTGTAAATGGGTCTTTAAATACGCACTTTAAATCTGGATGTCGTCAAGACATGTAAATAAAGAAAAAACACTGTTCTAGTATTGCAGACAGCTTGATAGTCCAAATATTATAATTATGACAATGAAAAATGCAAGACATGTTATTTTTCTTGCTCATGACTCTTACGAAAACAGCTGCCTAAGTTTAAAATATATTTTTTTAAAAGATCATGGTTTGGGTCAAAATAAGTACTTCCATACATTAAGAAGTGACGTAGAACATGATGTAGTTACGAATGGAAGTTAACTTACAAGTTAACTAAATGTAACTTAAAATCATGACATTGACTTTTGGTTGCACAGGGGACACGGACACTGGTCTCCTGGGTGAAGGTCTGTGTTTTTGGGTCAATCCCAACCTCGTTCTTACACTACGTCACCTGACTTTCTCCTCCCGTCATAATTACTACAGCCACTAGAGGCCGCTGCTTAACAACAAACATCAATATGGGTCGTAATGATTATATGGTTATATTCTAATTATATATATATTACTTTTTGTATGTATACTGTATACTGCTCAGGTATACATTTACTACATATAGTCCATTTCTAACACTGTTGCCCTTTTTGAAGGGCTCAAAAAATACACAACCCCCCCACACTGCCTAAATGCTGCTTGATATGCCTGGTTACGATTGATTGGATCATCCCTGCTTGGGCGAGGGGTTTAGCAAATGGTCAATTGAATGATTTGAAATAAGCATATTGTGTTGTGTTATTCACAACATATTACTGATGCCAGCGCGGACACAGCGCTGTGGATATAGGTCTGGCTACGCAAGACTATTACTGATGTAATCAAATCGTAATCAGGATTAAAAATATATAATAATAACTTAGATTTTGTTGTTGTCTAGTTTTAGTCTGTTTAGTAAAATACTCTTCAGTGATGGCAGAAACCCATCCTGTGTTTTGTTGTTTTGTTTCCATACCACGGATTGTCCCTTTAAAACTGACAGGAGGTACCAGATTAAATGATCTGTGAGATGGACACTTCCTGCAGTGCAGCAGTTTAGATGAGAATCATAAACAAAGAGTGTCCCCCACAGAGACAGCTCCTCTGATAGGTGGTGACGTGATGCCTCTCTCTTATTGTCTTTTGTTTTGTTTTGAAGGAAGATTAAAGATTCTCTCATGCCATTTGATATTTCAGTGGGATGGTAGTACTGTTGAGCAGCATTGTGCAGGGTTTGTGTGGGGTGTATTGGGAATTCATTCAAACACAGCTTATCAAAGTCCACGAGGGACTGAGCCAGCAGACTGCATCCAGGGGTTTGTGGGTAATATTCAGTAACTTGCCAAGGCAGTCACTCAGCTTGTTCATTTATTTCTTCTTCTATATCTCTGCCCTCATTGCAATGCGCCACAAGTATGATCTCGTCACAGCCGGTGTGTGGACTTTGTCATGTTTATGGTGATGTTCATGATAGGAATCTATTCTCTTCTAGGTTTACACCAGATATGGGAAATGCTACACTTTTAATGGCAACAAGACGACATCCAGGAAAAGCAAGCAGGGCGGAATGGGAAATGGGCTGGAGATCATGTTGGATATCCAGCAGGATGAGTATCTGCCCATCTGGAGAGAGACAAGTAAGCCTCAAAACTATTTGTCCAATGTAATCCCATCATATGCTACAGCGTGAGATACCTCCACAGCATGGGCTTGAAAACAACCTACATCCATTTCTCTGGGTCACGAATTGTCAATAATGCATTTTTTGATTGCATTCCTGCGACCTGGGAAAATGTGATTTAAGAGAAAATTCCTGAACACAATGCACTACCTCAGATTTGTGTTGTAGCTGTCACATAATATTAATCCCTACTGTTGTCACGTAATATTAATCCCTACTGGTGTGTTTTTTTCAAACATGACTGAAATATGGTTTGCAGTTAGCGTCATATGAGTCCAAGCTGTCAGATGAGGCAGCCATCTGAAATTCCCTTGTACTCTCCCTTTTGCAATGCTCCGTGCTTGTGCTGTTTCATCCTGGAGATGAGACGTCCCTGGAGGCCGGCATCCGAGTTCAGATCCACAGTCAGGACGAGCCTCCCTACATCCACCAGCTGGGCTTCGGCG
>JAOVVB010255915.1:0-19701 GCA_028570985.1 Heterobranchus longifilis
AGCAGCATTATACACAGACAGACGTTCCATGAAAAACACACATTGAATGGTGACAAAATGTGCAAACACTTGCCTGAGATAAAGCCAACCTAACGAAAAACAAAAACAAGGCCGAGGTAGTTGGACAGTCAGTTTTCATATACAATACCATAAAAAAGTGCAATCAGCATACAGTCCAATAGGACAAGTGACAAATAAAGTGCAATCAAATACCAGAAATACTGGCGTATTTCACATACATGTTAGCAAACAAGCGATTGTTAGACTTGACATGCAGCAAACAGGCTAAAGTCCTAATTGCAGCCTGCAGAGTGTCTCAGAGCCTCCTGTTTCCCTGTTTGTCCTCGAGGGATTGCCCATTAATAAGTTTAACTGAGAGAGGAACAAATTAATTCTTATAACGATTGTGCTGACACAGAGGGACTCTGTACCTCCTACCCGAGTTCATTAGCTCGTACTCAGAGCTACACAACAACTTTCTGTCTCGTAATCGGGTGTCTTGCATCGTCATGGTTTGCACACCACAAGACCTTTCACCAGGACGCATCTCCGACAAGTCTGTCGGCTCTCCCAAACTACGCTTTGTCACGAAAAAACACGCGAGAGGTGACGCAGAAAATCACGTGATACCATGCGAGAGACAGGAATGCTGTCGTTTTTTTCTTCTAAAAATGGATGTCCGCAAGAAACTTGCAGTCCAAGTAGTTTGTGCGCTGAGCGAAAAAACAAAGAAGAAAAAGAAAAGGACGAGGACAAAAGAAAACCCCTCACCTGGTGTCCTCTCATTGATAACTGTCTGGAGTATGCGACGCATCAGCGAGTGTCTTGGTCGTGCTCGGATCTTTGAACAGCTCACACGTAACGATCGAAACTCACGGGAGCGAGCGTCGATTTGCCTCTGATCTGGGGCTTTTGTCGGGGATGTCCACAAACGGCGAGTGTAAAAATCACGTAGTCTGAACTAGGCATTAACAGACTTTCTCGATCTTAATACTACGTCTCCTCACTTCCGGAGCAGTTTCTCTGAGCGTCTATTATTGACATGGGCGGGTTTACAGTTTAAAGCGCGATGCGACGACATAAAATGACACGCGAAAACCTAAAAAAATGCTTTGTGATAACACCAGAAATGACTTAAGAAATCGGCGTGTTATTCATAGGCCAGTGAGACCGGGCTGGGTGTTTAGAACAAAGTAAACCCACTTCTTGATTGTCTGCCATATACTTTATATACAGTAAATGTTTTCTTATCTATTTTTGTATCAATAACGGGGTGGAAATTGTGTTAAATAGTGGATCACATATTAACCCGCCCTGTGAGCAATACTATTCTGGATTGCTGTTATTTCTGCAGTTGCTTTATTTTATGTTTTAGAGGAGTTCTGTCTCGTAGCGTTGGTCGTCTGTACATTCCCTTCTCTAAAAACCAGAAAGGGATTTGACGGAGACCGGCATCTCAAAACAATCGGTCAAGACTTTTCAGCGTTGATGCTTTTTTAACGGTGTGAAAGAGAAAGCACAGTCTTTACAGCACAACAGTGAAACGCACCGTGTCAAAGATCCTGGATCCTTTGACTTTAGTGAATTAATTCTTATGTCATTCAACAGCCTGCAGAAAAAGGGGGAGTGATCTTGTTGAATCAACAGAAGGCGTGCAGGATTATAAATAGTGCGATCTTTCACACAGTCGGTGGGTGTCTGATGGCAGATATGCTCCACAGTCGAGACTGTATTATCAGGGAGAAAGGTGATTTTTTTGTGTGTCCGGGAAATGATGAACACTGGTGACAAAAACGCTCCTCAATAACTCTTCACAGAAAAAAATTATGGTAGAAAGAATTAGCAACTGAAAATTGATTTAAAATAGACTCACACTTTTGTTATAGAGCACCACATGTGCGAGTAACGTGCCACTTTTCTTTTTTTAAATGTTAAAATCAGGTTTAGCTACCAAGCTACGGAAGCAAAAATAGTCCAAAAGGGTTTTTAATTTCGCATGCAACTGAATATCTAGATGTGGAATTTAGTCACTACTTAATGTGAATGCCACTAAGTTTAAAGTTTTTAAACATTTATGTGGTTCAAACAGTGGGGCCCCTAGAAATGTGTCACAGGGGTGGACAGATGGGGGCCACTGCAAATGTTGGGGTGGCACACCAAAACCAAAAGCCATATAACTGAATTTCAGGAATTCTATTATGATGTTGTAGCTGAAAATTATGTTGATGTGAGAGTTAAGAAATCATATACAGATATATGTTGTTTCTTATTTTACAGATAATGTTTCTAATTATCAAATACCGGTACAATTAACATTTTGAGATCTGTTTTAATGTGTTATGTATACATGTGTTAGGCGATTCATTGTTCTTGTCTTTAAAAAGACAAATATACAGAGTTAATTTACATATTGCATATTATGCATATACAAGGAGGGGCCAGTCGGGGGGCCAGCGATTGTATCAGGGTGGCCGTGGCCCCCCCCTGGCCACCCCTCAGTGGCACCACTGGGTTTAAATTCCCCTCTTAAAAATGTGTTTTTAGGGTATGCAAATTAAGACGAAAAATTGTCCCCAAAGTGAAAGAAAAACTATTTCAAGTTGAAAATTTTTGAAAAAAGAAAAATCACGTTACTTAAATTGGATTGGTAAATTCCGACGCCAAAATTCAAGAAACAAAATAAAAACTTTAACCTGATAAGACCTCAGACATTTTCAATTTGAATTTGTGAACCTGAAAAACAGTTTTGAAATTCAAACCACATAATGAGACAGATGGTTTTCAAAGTAAAATACTGTGTTTCAATACTATTTGAATTTCAGCGTTAAGTGTTAGTAGTGGTAGTGGTTATTTTTCACAATTAGATACTCAGCTGCGTTTAAAATTCAGACTGTAGAACGATCTTCTAGCTCTTTTTTTCAAGATGTGTTCCACTAATACAGTTTTAAACCAACATGTTTATGCTTTGCAGTACTGTTTCTTTTGCTATCATTTTATTTTAAATGCTGGTTTTGATTGGTGATCTTTTTTTTTTTCTTTTAGTTTGGAAACTACCTGTGCCACAGACGGCATTGGTGCCTTACTGTGTTTCACTCAGCAACCTTGTGTCACGGTGTCTTAATGCACTTGTAAATGTACTTTTCTTCTGTACTTCAGGCTGACTTTGATTTGTAAAATGTCTTACAAATTGATTTATGATAGAGAGAATTTATATGTGATATTATTGTTTAAAAAAAAAGAAAGAAAAAACATGTGTGTGGGAGCAGTTTGTTCTATCTCATCACATCTGTGTGCGTGCGTGCGTGCGTGCGTGCGTGCGTGCGTGCGTGCGTGCGCATACTACTGACATTGACCCTAAAGCACTGGTTCCCAACCTAGAAGTCACCAAAGCTTCATGGAGGGTTGCGAGGCCTTCTTGATTTTAACACTTAACACATATATATATATATATATATATATATATATATATATATACACATATACATATATAGATTGCTGCAATTAACAAACTAATCAAAAGCTGCAGAATCTGAGAACAGGAATAAGTCTATTAAGCACAGGAAGAAGCATTAGAAATGTTGTTAACTTGCCGCTATCCATATATCTCGAGTGTCCTTTTGACTAACAATGTACTCAAGTATACATATGGTAATAGTACATGTAAATCACAGTAGGCGACCCATTCTTGGTAAAAATGATTACTGGTAAATTGCAGCGGAAGTGATTTCAAGACAAAACCAAGTGGTGCTTCTAATGTGCAGTTACCGGCACTGAAAGGAATCTGGTGCATTTGTTCCTCTGTCGTCATTCCAGTAAAACATAATTTATTGTGAAAAAGCATATTACAATCATTCAACAATGTACAAATGAAAATCATTTTCTCTATTTTAAGCCTCTTATTCATGCGCTGAATGATCAATATTGAATAAGTCAACAATGAATGTATCCAACACACTTCCAGCAGCTTCCAACAAAGAGCTATTGACCAGTGGCTGGTGTTGTGGACCAATAGATGCAATTGTGAGGTTCACCCGGAATATATTTTTTTTTAGGATATTATGTTATTTCAATTCAATTTAGCTTTTAACATCAACAAAACCAATTTCCTTCTTCTCGGATGTGATTCATTATGTTCATTGACAAATTCAGTGTATAAAATCAGGTGGATTAAATGCGAGTTTCAGGTATCATACTTTTTGTGTTCTTCACACTCCTCCTCTGTAACATGCAAATCCCAACAAATGATGTATCTTTCTACAGATGGACTATTCACCCCTCCAGGGCTTTTTCAATTCGGGGGAAAACTCCCTAGCTCAGCAAAAAGCAGCTGAGATATGGCTGTAAATAAGAAAGTGATGCAGAAACAGGGAGGAGGGATGAGTGCTGATGGGCAAGCACAACCTTCTCCTTACAAGACAGTTCATTAAACACCCTTCACATAGCCACCGTGGCACTATGCCTGGAATGAAAAGCACGATATAAGCTCATGCAGGTCAACGGGTCAACCTATGCTATAGAAGTCCGCTGATAAATGCTGAGACAGGAGCAGGGAGTGAAGAGCCACACAGGAAGCAAACCGAGGTTATCAGAGTCACAGACTGCATTACATTCATCTCGAGACCACTTTATCTCCACTGGAAAACATCTGGTCCTCCACCGTGTTCTGTCCCTCATATCTTATCGCCGTACACTTAAACTGAAGGAACACGATGAAGAAGAATATTAGGTTCAAACCTGGTACATGGCTTGATCCTGTATGCTCAATGTGCTTAATTGTGGCTAAATTGTTACAGGGATAGTTAGTGGCGGTGTCTATAATGTGAATTCTTGGATATTAAATGTTAATCTGTAGTGGTCCCAGTAATATTTTGTTTGTTGTGTACTGAAGTAGCATGTCACATGACATGGTTAAGCTACATTTGAGACAGATAATTGAGAACTGCTTTAATTGAATGGATTCAACAGTGTAATCATGCTATTTTCTAGGGGTGTCCCTGACTCAGAAATTGTAACATAGTCAAATCTGATTAGTCAAGTCTTGTCTATTATTTGCTTATTGATCCAAATTCTCATTCGTGACATTGGCTTCCATTTTTTTCTACACCAGACGAAAGAGCTGAAACACCAATTAAACAATTTGTCTGTTATGGCAGGACATGTTCCATCCATTTCTTCCAGCACCACATTTTTTGTGTGCATCGGAGGTGTGTCTGCTATTCTCTCAATGCTAATAGCTCTGCTGGAAACTGAAAGTGAAACTTAAATCCCACTGTCATCATTTCCTTGTGCTACTTTCTGATGGTTCTATTTAAAAGATGATGTGTCCTTTCTTCATAATGTGTACTTCTTTTTGTTATTTTAGTAGAGTTGTAACTCAGCTTGAGTCCCGGTAAGCATGCGCATTAAAACAGTGGTAGCAGCAACAACAACCACGTTCTGAGGAAAGCAAAGACGTTATCAGTTGATTGTCGCGCCGATTTATTTTGAAAGAGCAATGGCCAGTGAGGAAGCTCCAGCTCGATGGATGTCATCACTCACTTCGACCAGTGGTGTAACTTCATCACTCTCTCAACGACAGACTCAGCGACAGAGTTTCGCGTTTACAGGGCTAGTCCCCCAGCTTTGCTGTGGTCCAGCTAGAGAATAATAAAACTCTGTCAGATTGTCCTTTAGACTGCGCTATGCCACTAAGATAAGTTGGCTTTGTCCTCCTCACTGTGAACACATATCATGGGATAATTTAATTTTTTATCTGAAACTAAGACAGAAGAAACAAACATAAAGAGGGTCATCTGTCTTATATGCTTCTTACAGCATTTGTCATGACACAGTAATTAAATGACTTCTTTCTAATGAGAATTCACACAGCTATAATTTCTAGAGTAGCAAATGTAGCCGTAAAGATAAGCAGCCTGCAAGTTTTGATGGACTTTTTGTGGGGCATGCCACTGACAGAGAGGCAAATTAATGACCTCCCTGGAGACTAGGGCTGGTATATGGGGAGGCTTATAAATAGAGCAATGGTATGATGGAAAGTCTATGATATCTGTGTGTAACCCCCGCTGATTGTAGACATCCCGCTAAGTAAGACTGGGAGAAAAATGCTTTTGAGCTGAAGCAGGTATATACTGTATTGTTTCTTCTTCTTCTTCTTCTTTCTTTCTGCGATTACTTCGCTCACAGGGGAAAAGTAAATCCAGACAGATTTTTTTTGCAGCAAGTTAAATTTTGGTGAACTTTTTTATTTAACCTCGTCTGCAGAGTATTGTATAAACAGCTCCACAAAGGAGGAATGGTTTCCCAACAGTTATGAGACAGGACAGGAGTTGCTTGTACAAATACAGCTTTTGAATAAACGGTGTGAACTTGTTGTTGCATTGGCAACCAAGTTAGCAGGCAAACTCTTTAATAATATTCTTTATTGAACTAAATGAAGTACATTTGTAAGTGGAGCGACCGCAGGGGCAGAGGGGGGCCCGTGCTCAGTAGGGGCCCCTCAATTAGACTTGTCTCCCTACTGAAACACCTGGTGTCAAATAATGTAACAGCCACCTCACTAATGGTTAAAACTATAAACCAGCACAAAAATGACAATTGCCAAACCACAAACAGACACATTGGAAAGACGAACAAAAAGTAACATTTGTATTTTGGAACACAAAACAGCAACCTTCAATATGTCAATACAATATTTTTAGTACGAAGCCTCGTTTTGATCCACTCCTGTTTGAGAGAAAGCACCAATCAGGTGCATTAAACTGGAGGAGCGAGTGAGTAACAAAAGGTTAAATCAATCCTGTGCTCCTCTTACATCTTACTTATTCTTCTATCTTTTCAGATGATTTTGTTCTATGGATGACGACACTGAACTACAGCAGGCTGAGCAGGCACAACAATGGGTGAGTGAAACATGCGTCACAGGAGAATTTCTGTTGCTTTGTGACAGACAATACAGTTTATCTTTATTTGTCTTTTTAACTTAAATGCGGGTTATGAAGAAATCAGTCAGAATGTCACATTAATCTGTTGTTTGGCTCTAACTGTGGTGTTGTAGACCGCTGTGTCTATTTGTGTATTTGAATAGGCCTTGTAGTGTCATAGGCCGCTGTGTCTATTTTTTGCGTTGAAGTTATTCCTGTGTAAGAAAGATATGGTACTGAGACAGTGCACCTGGCCTGTCGACGTTCAGCACCACCGGCAATAGACAGCGACAGGCAGCAGACAGCTGTCACCGGGCGCAGCTGCGACAAAACACCAGAACTGAGTAAACGGCATAGTCACTACGTCACTAATCTTGTAGAACCAAATGTTTTGCCAAGACTTGCAGATTAATTTTGCTGTACCACTCTCTGGTGTGACCGGACCTTTAGGCTGGTGGATGCTTTCATTTCTATCTGATCTGTTGTCAGTGTAAACCGTATCTGACACTGTGTAGACTCGCACACAAGAGTACAATGCACATGGTGTTGGTCGCCAATTCATCTACTTTGTAATACTTCAAGCGTATTTCGATGCCGTGCCTCACATCATAAACACTCCCCACTCTATTACAAAAAGTCTAAAATAATCCAAACCCAGGCAATCTTAGCTGAGTCTGAATCCCTACTCTTGTGACGAATCAATATACTTGAGGGTGGAGGACGGAGACAAGGGGACTGGCAGTTAATGGGAAAGTGAAATGAGAGTCTCCTTAAGTACCTCTGTACCCTGTGTGCACAACATGACTAAAGTGGTCCCCGAAGAAAGGTTATCGCATCAACTTTTCTGTGCCTTCTTTGCCAGGTAACAGCTCAAGAGCTTTTACTGACATCCTCCAGCCCTCATTAACATGTGTATAAGCTCAGTAAGTCAGGGTTGTGCATTCATTAGATGGAAAACAAACAAACTGAGAGTATAGGCTTTGTTTTGTGTTTTAGAAGTGTCCAATAAATAATTCTTACCTCTTGGGTCATTGCATTTGCATGGCAATTTGTTTTTCTAACACCAATTTTGGCATGACTAAAAAACACATTAAAACCACCAAGCTTATTCCATGAAATAAATACACTGATGATGATGTATATGTAGTGAAGTTGAAAAGGCTGCATTGGGAAGTTTTCTTTATTTTGTTCTTGTTTTGCCCTACATTCAGATTCATTAAAAACTCATGAATCTCATGAAAATCTTTCATGTGATCTTTCAGGTGTATTCAGTGCTGGAGGGTTACTTTTAAAAATGTATTCCTCTACAGATTACTGAATACATGCCCTAAAATGTAACTTGCAATGTAATTACTCAGCAACATATTCTAAATACTTTGATTATTTTTGGAATACTGAAAAACCAAATCATCTTCCTGACCTCAGTTGTCTGGGTTTTATATTTCCAAAAACACATTCCTGACTGTGCGTCTCCTCTGCCATTGTCGTGTGTCTAGTGCACTGTGCACACACAAATCGTTGCACATTTTCTTTTATATCTGTTTATGGGAAATGCGTTCCTCATATTAATTTTAGAGCAAATAAAATAAAAACAAACTAGAAAGGCACTCAGAGAGCGCAGACCTCCACTAAGGCCACGCTCTATCTCACCATGTTAACGAAAGTGAAAAATAATTTGTGTATCCAGCCCGTGGATCCACTCTAAAATTGAATGGGTTCTTCCTTGGCCCATGCTGCAGCCCGTGGAAATCGGGCAATCCTGCTGACAAACAAACCGAGCCAAATACAGTAACTGTATTCAGAATTCCACCAATTTAAACTGTAACAGAATACAGTTGTCTTTAAATATGCAATCCTGTTGCTTATATTCCATTACTCCC
Organism: Heterobranchus longifilis; assembly: GCA_028570985.1. Classification (NCBI taxonomy): domain Eukaryota; kingdom Metazoa; phylum Chordata; class Actinopteri; order Siluriformes; family Clariidae; genus Heterobranchus; species Heterobranchus longifilis. The sequence continues at coordinate 8,801 of JAOVVB010255915.1, forward strand.
CAACCCTGTGTGTATTTTCTTTATTATCCAGTGACTATTTCTAGTTGCATAACAAGCAAGTCCTGGCAAGAATTGCTTTTTTGAGTCCAACATGCAGAAACAAGGCCAGGACCGATTGTGCTCTCGAGTATGTCACAGGCTTTGTCAGAAGCTGGTGGAGCTTGTTACCTTATACTTTCACCTTTTGTACCATAAGTGGGGTTGACAGTTTGGACATCAGTATTGTCCAAATATAGCCAAAGAGATTTGTACAAAGTTTCTTACAATCGATCTAAAGCTCATAAATCCTGTACTCTGTGAGGACAGTGTGTCTGAACATACAGTAGAATACCTGGAGGAAAAAAAAGGCTCTAATCAAATCCTTTAAACTGTGCTCTGTCTGATATTTACTTCTAATATTGGAATGGATCAACGCTGGCATGAAGTACTTGCAAGTCATTAAACATGACCTTCTCTTCAAACTAAAATCAATCACCTCAAAGTCACAGCCTGGCCGTATCAATACTTAAACCAAATGAGATGTGCCATCCAATAGGGAGCCTTTGCAGTATTCTTCGGACCCCAGCTCTTCACCAAAGAGTCATTTAAGTAATTATGTAAGTATCATAAATGCCTTTTAAGCTGGGCATTTACTGTACGATTTTAAAAATGTTGTTTTATTCCAACTCGAGGAAATCGTCTGCGATGTCAACCCACAGCTCACGATTTATGTGCTCACACTGTACGTGTAAAATAGAAAATAAAACGGCCCGTTGCCCTCAGCGGACCATTCTGGCTATTGATAATTGTCAGTAAAGATTTGTTTGAAAGCTCCGAGGCAGGTAGAAGTTTGTTTGCTTGCGGAGGCCTGTAACATTACAGTTCACAATATATTACAATATAACCAGGCATCTGGAGATCTATGTCCTGTCAACCTTTCTCTCCTTCATATCGCTTGATGATAGAAGGAGGAGGAAACATCAACGAGGCACGTAGCTATTCGACATGACTGATTGAGACACAGCTGACGTGTCGCCACGGCACTTTCAGATGCTCTGGCACAGTGAGAAAAAAAGGCACTGACCATGGGGAATCAATTTATGGCTCTGCTTCAACTGTGCGAGAGCCTGACGACGGCCGAACAAAATTTCTGACATTTCTGAAATTCACCCGAACGTCCGGCGGCCGGTAGGGCCGTGCTCAAACTATCGATACAGCGATATATATCGTGAGCAGCAAATTATGTAAATATTTCCATTTATTAATAACTCTGGGATTAGAAACAGAATATTCAGTTTCCTTTCAAGATCTCTGTGGGCCTGAATTTTAAGGGCTTTAAATTATGCGATCGCTGTTATAAAGAATAATAAAGAACAATTGTTGTCGTAAATTATGTGTAGGGCGAAAGGTTAAAGGTCCACCTGTGATCAGTAAGAGTAAAGGAAATAATTCACAGATAATCCTCCCATGGTGTTGGGATATCTATCAATGATAATCTGTAACTCAAAGCATTTTCTAAGGTAGATGTGGGAAGCCTAAAACAGAGCATGCGCACACACCAGAAGGATTACAGAACCCACAAAGCTGCAGCGCGTTGTTTGCTTTAATGATTTTGGTTAAGAATACAGATGATTACGTGGTGTGGGTCCCACACTTGATAATCACTGCCATGAAATATGAGGCGGTAGACTGAGTCTGTCATCTATAATTTCAAAAGCGGGGTTATTAACTATGAATGTTGTCATGAAAGCCAAGGCAATCATTGTACTCGGATTACTTTTGCTTTTGACACGTTTTCCATCAGCAAACAGAAAATCTGCAACAGAAATCAGAACCCATAATCCTGCCATTCTTTTATCACCCGTTGATCCTTAATGGAAGAGACCTTTGTGTGAACCTCTGTACATTTTCCTCTCCTATTCATTCCACACAACTACACTTCAGCTGGTAATATCCCTTGATATGGTAATTGACTATTGGTAAACATTATTTATCATGCAGCTGCATTTAGGAAATTGCAATTGAGCAAATCCTTCTCTTAAAAATCTGTTTTCATTGTACGGCTTTGTCGGGTGGGAAAAACACGACCACTGAGCTCAAACTGCGTCTATAAGGACCGAGGACAATGAAGACTGCTTTCTATCTTTATTTCCGTCCCTCTGTTGGAAATAACTTTTTTTTTGAAGAGGCATATAGAATGTCTGTCTGTCTGTCTCGGCTGATATCAGAGTAGCTTACAGCTTGTCTCTGTGGAGGAAAAGAGAAGTTGGTGCGACATGACTGTAAACAGGCTTTTGTGGCAGCTTCAAATCTGAAGATTTTTATTTCACAAGGCTGAGTAAGAATGAATATAGATAGACACATTATGGGACTGCTAAAAGCACTTAGATGGATTTTGTAAAATAGAATACAATCAAGAGTGCAAGGAAATGAAACGTAGCATAATTTAGGACATTTCATGTGGAAAATATGTTCTGGTTTCAACAAGGACCACTTTAAGAAGTCCGGCATTATGATTACACAACTAGTATTCAGGCCACTGTGCTATAGCCTAATGTGTGATTCATGCATGTTGATTGCCAAGTAGTTATACTTTGATGGAAGTGACTGGTCACTGATTAAATACACACAGCAGCCAATGTACTGAAATTAAGTGTTTTTCTTAGCAAAGCAATGGTCCCCCCAAACTAGTTATGTAGGTTAGTCAGGAAAACATGATTTGCATGAAGTCCCTTTATCTGCCTAAACTGATACCTATATGGTGCATTTTACATACGAGCAGGGCGTCTACACTGGAAATGTCTCAGCTATGCTTTTCAGTCGTCTAACATTTGAGTGATGGAACACATCATTTCCATTTTCACCAAGCAGCTGTCTTTACCAGGTGTGTAATGGCTGGTGCTTGAGCTCTGTCGAATGTATTTAAAACTTTTGATTATTGATTTGCCTTGGCTTCCTCTCATCTTCTAATGCATGGTTAAAAAAAAACAAGTACTGGTCATATCATGAGGAGTTGTTTGTGTAATGGGCTGAAGAAACTTTTTTCCTTCAGAACAGTTCACATGACGTCACCGGGTTCTCACTGGATGCAGAAGTGCAAAAAGAATGGCCGCGTTACGTGGAGAAGCGCTGTCTGCTTCCTTTCAAGGCCCATGTTAATAAGTATGGATCGCTGCGGATGGTTTGTGGCATCTATAAATGATATAAAGAATATATTATATGTGATATAAATTATATGAAATGATAAAATATACATCACATGCTTACCAACCTTTTTGATTTTCCTGCCCCTCTCCCTGCTGGTCTCTTGGAGTTTCCCCGGTTTTTACCCCCCATATTAAATTTAAAATTCTCCCCACCCACTGTATTTATTAGAAATAGCATAATAGCCTATCTCTTCTGTTTGTGATTGTGTTTTTTAAATTGCGTACTTATTCCGCATACACAGCGCTACACGGCCCACATTATTCATGACGTTATATGGTCTGCATTCAAAAATTAAAAATTAAAAAACACAGAGGGAAATTGACCCGATTGAAGCCCGAGGGAATTTTGAGAAACTACAGCCTGACCCGGCGCCAATACGAGAATCAAAGCTCTAGAGCACGCACACACACACACACACACACACACACACAGATTACCTCTACGTGTGATTAGAAAAAAGAAGAGGAGCAGAATCGCTCCAGCCAGGCTACTGCTCACTTGAGAATTGACCGATCATGGTGTTTCCGTCTCCTGTGTGAACCTGGCGTGATGATGGATTGAGACCCGTTAACCTACAGTTACCCTTTGTCCAGCCAGTGGACTTTCATTACACATCTCCATCCATCGCATCATGCTTTCAGACACACACATACAAAGCAGCCGACATGTAACTGGCTTTGGAAACTGGGGACACAGTGACTGAAGTATATAAGGTTCTCTGGCAACAAAACAGCGCCATTGTTCTAAGACAGCAATCTCCACGCACTGCCGAGTATATATCAAACATGCCTACAGAGAGCGCTGAAAGCAGCTTCACTGCTCGTGGTGTCTTACAAATGGAGGGTCCGTTAATCAATACACTGCCATGGTTCAGTTTTCCCCAGAGATGTAATGTATGCTTGGTGCTGAGATGCTCAAAGCCTTACACATATACTGTAGCAGATATCGACAGCAGCAGCAGCAGCAGCAGCAGCAGCAGCAGCAGCAGCAGCAGCAGCAGCCTGTCTGCGGCTTGTCAGGCAGCAACTGATGCCATCCTTGGCCATGTTGTTATCTCGTGCTCTGAAAAGCCATATATTCTGTGCATGCTCTGAAACATTGAACATGTTAGGCACACAGGCACACTACAGCATTTGATTTACAGTGTTGGTTCAGTCATTCTTTGTCCTTCTTTTGTGTGAGAACTACATCTGCACTGGCTTTTCATCAGCCCGGTCGCCAGAATAAAATGTTAGCATTGTATGTTTCTGCAAACCACAATGTGTAACATTTGTACATTTCATGCGTATCATATCAACATTTCTAAAGTGATATATAAATGTATATGAGCTGAGTTTCTCATCAGGAGGAGAAGGGGACGGAGGATCGTGTGTAACGGTGAGACAGCTGCCAAACAGCAGACAGCAGCAGACCACTGTTTCAGACGACAAAACCGGGTGCTTTTTATCGAGAGTTTGGGACAATAACAATTATATATATTATATAATATTTTTTGTTATTTTCTTATGTAATTTGCACAACAAACGTCCTCATTTTACTTTTTTTTTGGGGGGGGGGGGGGGGGGGGAGGGGGGGGGGGGGGGCTTTTTGGCTTTATTGATAGTACAGCTGAAGATCGACAGGAAAGGAGAGAGAGAAAGAGAGACAGAGAGAGACAGAGAGAGTGGATGACATGCAGCAAAGGGCCGTGGGCGGGAGTTGGACTTTAGCCTCTGTATATGGGGCGCACACTCTACCACTGAGCCACCAGCGTGCCCCAGATGTCCTTATTTTAACCCAAACCTAACGTTTTTCCTAAACGTACCTAGTTATGTTGACTAAACTTAAGTTTTGTTTGAATTCACAAAACTCCGACCGTAGTGAAGCGTCATAGTTTTGCACGTAAAAGTGACCGTCGATGAAGATGTTTATACGCTTACCATGAGATTACGTTGATATCCGCTATATGAAACATACAAATGTAACATATCTGTGGTTTGCAGAACCGCACAATCCCAACATTTATTCTGGCGACTGGGTTGCCTTTTATTTAATGTGAGCTTCAGCTAGTAAGATACAAACAGAAAAACAGAATTCTTTTATCAAACAGAAGCAATAAAGTGGTTCCCTCGTGCACTTTTTCAATATAAACTCTCAGTGACCTTAACCACTCTTACTGTTCTGTCTTGTTTATGGGGTGATGAAAGGGAGAGTGAGGGAGGGATAGAGAGCGGGAGAGAGAGAGAACTGTTAAGTCCGTGGTCAGAGAGATCCCTCTATAGCGATGACATGTTTGATTACATTTATGTTTGATTGAGTTCAGTGCTCCCTTAAGGCAGCTTGGAGAAAATGAGATTTTCCCTCCCAAAAATTTACCCTGCATCCGTCTTCCAAGCCATCCATCAAGATCCTATAGAGTTTACCACTTTGCCGATTTTACAGATCCCATCAGGCACTCTTCTGCCTTACCTTCTCTCGCACTCATTGTACTGATATGACCGAAGTAAGCTACCAAGAAAACATAATGATCACATTCCTTGAAAGTCGATGAAATCCTTGAAGCAAGCTGCGATGCCAACTTCCCACGTGTTCTTGAACACTGCAGAACAAACATGGCTCTTTAATTATTTACATTGCAACATAAATCTCAGTTGTAACGAGCGGCCGTATGCACTTGCAGCTCAGCAGAAATGCATGCTGCTGTGTTGCAGTGATACATTACATTCTCCACTGTGCAGCAGCAATGTGTCAATGTGAATATGGCAGCCTACTGCCAACAAATGGCAAGAAATACCACATGCCACTCACACTGGCTGTTATCTATCATCAACATCAGGTAGAAACTGCCAAAACAAATAAGCGGGAAGGATGTTTTAGCGCGTGTGGTGTTTCTTTTTTCATTTTCTTTTTGCTTTATTTGTACTTTTACTTTTGCCTTTTGAACTGTGAAGGGAAGGGAGCAAAGCAAAGACAAAAGACAAACATATGTATTGCCTTTGATTGCATCAGGCACTATGTATGTGTTCTCAATCTGTCAACCTTATTGTAGACACCCATCTGTCTCTCATCGCATGGCTGCAGAATGGAGGACACTTGTATAAAACTGTGCCTTTGTGTCATTTATTATACCCTGCTTAAATGTGTTCATTGATGCTTCAGTGTAATTCTCATTGTGTTTCATCATTGTGTTAAACTCTGCACAGTACATGTCTGATGTTTACTACCACATGTACCCATAAGTGGATGTCAACAAGCACTCGTGTTCCTGGTTTGTACAGAAATCAGCACTGTGTCATTTTTGGCTTTATCTCACTTTGGCAACATTTCCCCCTCACATCACAAGAGGATCTATTGTATTGTTGCTCTCCATCATTACACACTATAATGTGTGGCACCATAATGGTCTTTTGATTGATAATTTATGTCTAGGTATAATTTATTATCTCGTGTGTGCATCATTGTTATGCTACCATGCTGTATATTTTGGTAGCAATCTAAGTTATTTACTCTTATTTACAAAAAGTTGTTAATCACATCTACTTTAATGGTCATGGTTTATACATTTTCATTTAATTACTTTGAGATCTAATAGGCTACTAATTAAATGTGGAAAGAAAAGATTAAAGCTCTGAGGGAAAAAAACAAATGTTGCCTTTGACATTGTCCCTCTCACTTGATCTGACTCACAGCATCTGTGTGCATGCTGCAAAAGCAAATGTATGCTGTGTGTTTTTGTGCACATGCAGTGTTTGCGCATACGACCAAAGGACGTTATGAAGTCCATGACCACCATAAATCAAAGGAGAAACGAAAAAGCGGCTCTCAGGGGAGAGGCTCATAGCACGTCAAGCTTGTATCTGTGGACTGGCATGTGCTCTCAGTCATGTTGCCAGCCTCTTACTTGACTCTGTTCTCTCTGGCCTGATGCGTCTCTTTCCACCCATAAAGCCAGATGCTGTTGGTTACCTTGACATGAAGGACGTACATAAAAACACATTAGTCTGGGTTATGGGTTTCTGTTCTGTGTGCCAGTGCAGGCAGTGTGGAAGTCATTTTGACATTTTATCCTCCAAAGATTTTTTTTTTTTTTTAAAAAGGGCCCTGTTTACTCCTGGCATTAACATGCGTCTTTGGTGATTCGATCACAAGTGGAGAGCTCTAAATATGTCAGTGTGCGTCTCCACATGCGTCTTGAGTGACCACTTGTGATTGGATCTCAGCACTTCCCCACTCTATATGCAAATAAACACCTACATCATTCTGTTTCCACATACAAAAAGAAATATTTTGATGAAAAATCATTTTTGTTATTGTTGTGCGTGTTAGTGTATGTGCGTGCGTGCGTGTGCATGTTTGTGTGTGTAACACATTCTCATAAACCGTTCATATAATATCATATGACAACTATTGCACAGCAGTTTGTATGATATATATGAACATGTCTTATGGTTTAAATACATGGCCCGGTCACATGATAGACACGTCATTAACGTTGCTATTAATGTTGTGAAGTGGGAATAATTTGGTAGGTTTATGCTATAAAAATATTAAGTTCTGTTTTGGCAACAAAAAGACTCGGTATGATTAGTGCCGCTGCCGACACCGCCGCCTTTGCCAGGTAACCGCGGCGCACAGAGCTGCAGAGAGCCGGGGATGAGAGCAGGTGGGCGGGTGTCAGATCTGTGCAGAGCACCAGAACAAAAACACTGACAGTATGATAATAGCATCCAAAACACCAGATTCTCTCAGTGGTTTCTGTGACATGAGAAATACTTTCAAAATACTAACACATTTGCGTACACACTGCTAAAATAATGGGGCCACCTCTGAATGTGGTTTGAGGGATCGTATCTCAATGCCTCTTGGGTGCGTTTACACCTGTACTAAGAGCTGTCCACTTGTGGTTGGATCACTCAGGACACATGTTAATTAATGCCAGGTCTGAACAAGGCCACGGAGCCTAAGGAAAAATCAACAATTATGGCATAAATGACTGATCAATAAGCAAACCTTACAGTTCTGATATCATACATATCAGAGAAAATAAGAGGGCAAGCTCTGCTTCTTTTCAAATTTACATTTTCCTGATAGATGTTGCATATTTTTTGAATGCTGAAGGTTATCTCTCCTGGACCCATCGTTTCATCGCTATTGACTTTAGTGCAGCTCCTCTACCTCTCTGCAGCAGCAGAGTTTGGATCTCTTTGATCATGTCTCAGCTGAGGCTCCTTGGCTCTCTCTGCTAGAGATGCGCACAGATTGCCATCATATACAAACTCCCTCTGGACTACTTGGGCAGGGGATTTGATTAGCTTATCATCTGTGTGTTGACTGCCATGCAAGTTGGTGTGATTATGCCACATTGCAGCAACAGCCCTGGGCGAGTCTAGACGTCAGCATCACCTGGTATCAATGAGGAATAATCAGATACGGCTCACAGGCTACAATATAATGTTTCCATCTGATGTTCTCATTCATGTCAAGACTTTTAATTAACCTGCCTTCATACAGAAGTACCATTTATTGGAGAAAACCTGAGTTCCGGGAGAAAACGAAGCCCATACAAGTATGATTTTTACAAGAATCGGCTTTAACATTATAGCTCATCCTATTAATCATATCCAATTCCTGTTCTGTTATTTTGCAGCTCTACGGAGGCGAAATAGCTCACACAAGACAGGCTGGGTAAACAAATGACTCCAAATTATGCAATCTATCAATTCAAGAGGGACCTGCAAATACCAAGCTGTCAGATCCAAATGAAAGCCATTAGTTTGCAGCGATCAGAGCCTTTGAATACCTCCGACATAGACGACCTGCTGGAGTGCAGTCAGCAGCTATTCTATTAATAACCAGTATGATGGCACCTGCCACGAAGAGGCAGTGATCAAGGTCATGGAGCTTACAGGTGTTCATTGTAATGCGTTATTAAGTCTGTCTCTCAATGCCGTACTACATATTAATTCTCATTTCATCACTTGAAAAGTGACAAAAGTAAGTGTACTCAAAATTTCCATATGCATGCTGACTTGGAGTCCAAATTCCTAAAACATTATTCTTTCAAAATAAGTATTGGTTGTACTATATTGTTGAAGTTGGTCACAAGCTTGAGTGCAATTCTTCTAACAGGATATATCTAAAATCTTTAGTTAGAATATAACTAAAATGGAAGGAGTCTCTGTCTGTCTGTCCTTGAATTTTCTCGACAACCGTTCATCCGATCCACTTAAAAATTGCCGGGTGTATTTCTGAGAAACTAAGTGCAGTGTCGAGTGTGAGCTCTTAGGATCTACAGAACATATTTAATAGTAGTGTGTTATGTAAGTACACACTGTGTAGTCTATTGAAAGGGGACCCCTATGTGTTTATACAGCAGTTGCTCCACTGGATGAGTATTAGTGGTTGACAAATCATCTACTTACAGCTATAATGTTATCAACCATTTAGTGTTTATATACTACAAATACTAAATAGGGAAGTTAACAAAGGGTTACATTAGCAACATTTAAAAGGAGTCCCATCTGTCCAGCTACACATAATCTGGAAAAGAATAGCTCGCATAGGATTTACTGCAGCTATACTTTCTTTTTTCCAGAGTGCAAAAACATCCTGCTTGACCAAGTGTGCTGAATACTGCCAATACCTTCCACACTAAAATATCTTAAATCACCTGACTAGGGATTCACTTATAGAAAAAGATTTGACTGTATTTGAACTCATTCAATTAAAAGAGTGTACACATTTTAGAAGATAAAACAGAAGAGTGAATCGTGCATTTTTACTGAGTGAGCGTTAATTAAAAACTCTGTATGTCAAACCCACATTTGAATCCCTCAGAGCATCACAAAAATAACTACCATCACCCAGAAATCATCCTAACTGTATGTCTCAAATGTCTCCAGGGCTTTGCTGTTCAGTATCCAGTTCACCATTTTGAGCTCCTCATCTAACTGAGCTCCTATTTTCTTTCCACATTGTTTGATTTAATTATGTTATCTATATTTGTCTTGTCTGGATTTTTGTGTGCGCTGCAAAAGATAGTCTCTTCGTCAAAGTAGGGCACCTCTTCTCATTAGACACTCCCAGGGAAAAAAAAAACTGCAAGAGGGTTTTGCACTCCATTATCATTCTTACCAACAAGAAAGTACTCTTCTTTTTTCCTAAATGATTAAGCAGGTCCTCTCTGGCTCGGCGTATTTAACTGCAGCACTTTCAGCTGGTTGTTTTGGAGCCATTAGTGGAGGAGGAGAAAAAGTGGAGCTAACATTTAAACAAAAGTGGTGCACACTTACCAGCATCTCTTTCACCATGGGTTTCTAGCAATGTTTTAACACTCTCATATCCCATGTCCTTCATACATTCAATTTAAAAGAACAAACCAAAGTGACACAAGTTGTAATTACAATACACAAGATTCCAATTTGATATATGGTTACTTATTTAATGAGCAAACTGTTATCATGAACAACTTAAGCAGAGAGCGTCTTGTGAGTGAAGATGAGTTACATAAAGAAAGACAGTGAAAGAGAGAATTGTTAACTAGTTGTTAGTATTTGAGGATTTAGATGAGAGAATGTTGACTACTGTTTCAATGAAATCAAGAGAAGGATCTTCTATGGGGCAACACATTTCCTCTACAACCCATCCACCCATCCATCTATCCACCCATCATCCATCCATCCATCCATCCATCCATCCATCCATCCATCCATCCATCCATCCATCCATCCATCCAT
>JAOVVB010255932.1:0-19698 GCA_028570985.1 Heterobranchus longifilis
CAGTTTTTTTAATTCAACAAGCAATTTGTTGTATTTTAGCAGAATACTGAAAGCAGCAGAAAGGCAGAACTGATATACCGATACACTGTTTATTTATCGCAAGTAATATCGTTATCGCAATGTTCAACATTATTGCACATCGCATATTTTCCTCATATCGTGCAGCCCTAGTAAGAGGTAGCTCTGTACTTTTACATACATAGGAGTCTAAATGTAAGACTTGTACTTTTAATGGAGTATTTTTACATTGTAGTATTACCACTTTTACTTCATCAGAGGATCTTATTACTTCTTTCAAACCTGCTGGATGAAAAGTAAGGGGATCACCAAAGTCATTACGGTTCATCCTAATGGTAATATGGATATCTGTACCAATTTTCATGGCAATCCATCGAACAGTTGCTGCGATATTTCAGTCTGGACCAAAGTGGCGCACCAACCGACTGACAATGCCATCCATGTATGCTGCTACCATGGCTAAAAAGGCATGACATCCAGTGTTTCGGGATCCCTGTTGTGATGAAATTAATTATTTCTGTGGGATTGCAATGGAAATCACCGCAGCCTATAGGTCACATTTCACTTTTTAAAGGTGGAGTGGACCTGGAGGCAAAGGTCAGCTGTCAGAAAGCCTTTATCCTCTCAAACCAACTGGTGGCCTGTTTGACCATGACTGACTGTGGAGGACTACAGAACTACATGTGCTGCTGAAAATAGACCAAAACAGATGTTCTATTCTTCCCTTTTTTATATAGTCATAGTTTGACATGTCTCTACATGGTGGAGAAATATGGACTTATTTGTGTTTCACTCACATTTTTTAACAACTCAATTTCCAGTCCTGTATTACAAACTAAAAAGTCATGCTTCTTTCTTTGTTTGTGATATTATTGACTCCTCAGAGAATGCAAAGGCCAAATATTGACTTGAGATAATCCTACTAAAAGCAAAGCAAATGCCACTGCGATGTACAAAAGTCTCCTTTAACTCGCGAGTGGAAGCTCGATAATTCACAACGGTACAGTAAGTGAGAGGTATAAATAACTGCGTCCAAATATAGAACAACATTTGAACTTCCTCTCAAATTCTTGCCATGCGCTGCTATCATCATAGCCATTTTGCCTCTCTAAAAACCCACCGCAGATGAAAAGGCCGCACTTGCCCCCTATGAGGCCCTTGTCACTCTGCACATCCGTGCAACTGTGCCCAGCATCTGTCTTCCTTGTCATATTAAAGTAAACTGACACTTTGGCAACACCCCCAAAATAAAAATACTGGTAGTGCGGGGGGGACAGAAGAAGTGAGAATGGAAAGGAGCCTAGACGTGGCCCCGGCTGCACTCCACTGCTGAAATAATTAGCCCCTGGTTGATGTGGACTCCTCGTGGGACTCCACCGTGACATGTTCAAATGAGTATTGGCAGCGTTGCAACACCAGCTGTGGGCCTCCTACAGGGAGCTGCTGTAGTACCGTGCAGCGCGACACGGAGCCTTTAAACTCCAAAGACCAAGACCAGCGGCCTTGAGCTTGTAAGAGTTTAAAGGAAACAAATGCGACGTGTGAAGTTTTTTTGTATGCCAGGTGTTTCAGGCGGCGATACGCTTCTGGCTCTCCACCACACACATCTATCCGCGCCCAAATCCGTGAGGCTGTGGCACAGATGGGAGCGCCTCCCCAAGGGGCTCTGATATGAGGGGTGGGGGGGGGCATTATACAGGCCCAGTAGACATGCAAGTTGCAACCACACCCGTGTCAATTACAATAACGCAGGCTCCGTGCAGAATTCCTACTGTACCAACGGCACCAATTTGGCAACCCCCTGGTGCACAGGGAACAGGACTGGCAAACGCCAAATCACACCCACACCCAAAGTTATCTCTTTAGGCATCATTTTTGCTAATTACTTTATAAATGGCAAATCATCTCTCTGCCAGAGATGCCATCTCTCTGCCATCTCTCTCTCTCTCTCTCTCTCTCTCTCTCGCCAGTACAGTCGAATTGGGTATGTAAACTTGTATTATTTGTGTTTGCTGCATTTAGTTCTTCCTCACTGTATTTCTATTTATTAAATTAAAAAATAAAATAAATCCAATTACCGATGATTATTTTGGGGCTGGTGGTGCAATAAACAAAGTATAAAAAGAAAATGAATAGTAAATCAGCTTACAGTCACTAATGCATGTCATTTGTAGTGACTATTTGTAGCCCATAAACTTGATTTTATGACTATTTGTAGCGCAAAAAAAGATAATATAGGTATTTTTAGTTGTATTATTAATAAATGCTATTTTAATTGGATATTTTGTATCACCTGATGAAACAAAGCCTTCAGAGCAGACAGTACAAATAGTGTGTTGCTCAATAGTCCCTCCTTGTGGTAAAGAAATATATAGCCTCAGAAATATAAAACCAACACGTGGAGGAATACAAGCTTAAATGCAATCTTTAATCTGTATTGCAATATTTTTGTATATTTATTCTAACAATTATAAATATACATATGAGTACAATTGATTAACATAAAAATGGCACAGGAGATTTACAGTTTCAGATCCAAAATATATCATAAATAGTCTTGATATTGATCTGAAATCAGAAGTGCAAAACCAGAAATTGTCACGTGTTGAAGAATGATGGCATTCCTCATATGCACAGAGGTATTCGACTAGACGTTAAAGGGGAACTACGCCCATTTTGAAAATTCATACATGTTATTCCTATGGTCTAAGACAGTCCGAAAAAAATATTTGTAAACATGAACAACTCTCTCCCAAATCCAAAAACTAGAGTGTTAAAATTCAAATTTGTGTGCAACTGCTCCATAGACAATTTATTGGGGAAAATGTTATAGATGACAGTGAGAGCACCCAGGGGAAAGTTCTGAGTATATGGGTAAATGTTCTGTTTCACAACTGAGAACACAGAATAAAGCTCATTTTGGGTCCAAAAAAGAAAACAAACATTGTGTGGTTCCACAAAATCAGTCTCCCATTTATTGTCAGTGGAGCAGCTCCAGACTTGATGACATCAATGACATCACAAGTTTGAGATTGACTTATCTGGCTTTGAGAGAGAGTAGCTCATGTTCACAAATATTGATTGAACTTCCATAGGCCATGGAAATAACATATTGGGATTCTTAATTTAGGTGGTGTTCCTTTTTTAATTCATCAAGTTATATTCTACTCAGGGAAACCTTTTTGATGGAAAGGAGAACATAAATAGCTCATTTTTTTCCAAAACAACACCCCATGATGTAATAGTGATTTTGCCTGCATTGGCACGTGCTGAACCTCTAACACTCAGCCCATTACATGCCCAATGTTGTATCAAGACTGCTGCAGGATTTGTTTGTCTTGTCTTTTTTTTTTTTTTTTCAAACAGGGACGGACATGTGGACAGTTAAAGTTCGGTCAAACAGAGCAGCTGCTTCAGAGGACAGACAGAGTTTTCCAGCCGTGACATCAGCCTCCTTTTACTCCTCTACATACATTAGGAGGTGACTTAGCCTATGACTGTGATGGAGACTAGTGCTCATCCTCCTGTTATGAACACTTCCATTCACTAACACACGGGTCTTACACACAGAGACAGGTTGCCATGACGCTCGGCACACACTGCCAGCTGATCTGAGGGTCCACTGATTGCATAAGCCTCAGCTCAGACAACATAGCTCGAGAGACTCAAGACACAAATGCACACGGATACACTTTGATTCTGCTATGTATGTGAGAATGATCTGTAGAGTCATTCCCTGGGGCCATCACTAACGTTAACCATCACCGTTACATGCTTAACCTTACAGTTATGATCAGATTGTTTTGCTGAAAGCACCAGTTAAAAGTATCCTCATAATCCAAAGTGTCCTCACAAGACTGTGGGCTGTCAATTCAGTCATTCCATTTAACTGACAGGATTGAACCACAGTCGTTGCTATAAACAAAATGCACATGCTGCCTTACTCCCACTGATTCATCATCTTCTACCATCATGGACAAACAGTATACTTGCCTTTCTAACTGATATCAGAAATGGAGCTGTAAAGAGCTGTCCACTTTGCCTTTAGAGCCTGACAGCTACAGTTAGCACCTATGTGTGTTTTGGAGGTGTGTTTTGATGCTGAGGTGGTGACAGCAGCTAGAAATGCACTTCCACAGACTATACCAGCACTAAGGCTGGGTATTGTTTCATAATTTTCGATACTAATACTGGTACCGATACCATGGCTTACCGGTTCCTGAATGATACTTTTTCAGACACGTTTGTTTCTGTCCTGTCCTGGTTTCTGTTCTGGCTTCCTCGTAGCTCCTAGTTTGTTGGTGTTAGCTGTTAGCTACTGTCCAAAGCATAAACACCCATTGGACTTGAAACCCCAATCTGAATGCTATGATAAAGGCAGAGTAAAATACCCAGTAGTATTAATAAGTAGGCAGGTTTTACTGGTCTAGCAGAAAGAATGTCAACTGAATGTCTGTTTAAATACAGTCTATGAACCCTATAAAGTCCCAGAGCTTGTGCCATAAAGCAAGCCTTCACTTTTTTTTACACTCTTTACATCTATGCGACGCACACTGTAATCAACACACATGCACGCACGCATGCACGCACGCACACACACACACACACACGAGCCCCGTCTCTGTAGTGTTTACCTGCATGCCTCTACCACATGTAATGTTAGACAGCCAATCAGCAGCATTATTAGATCTTGGTACAGGCATGCTGCATACTTACATGTATTGGCTCACTAATGAGATTTACTCCTTAGATATTGAAATTTGGATTCCTCGATAGTATCGAAGCAATTCAGTCAATAAAAGTATAGAAGTTCGGTGCCCAGCCCTAACCAGCACACTGCAGAGGCAGAAGCCAGACTATAGATCCAGATATAGGTCGCTTTCAAGGAAATCAATGTGGCAAATTCCTGCTAAGCTCTCTAACTGCTTCTGACTGCTGTCACAGTGAAGACATCGCAGAGTCTCCCAGGAGTTTATAACTTGGTCAAATGAGCTTGGCGGCAGTGGCACTAAATGAAAGAGCTCATGGAGGAATGCTTCTGGCAGTAAACTACACTGAGCAACCAAATACCAAGGGAATCATACAGCACTCGATATAAGACAAACTATAGACAATATCTGCTTCCTCTTCTGTTTTGGTCCATAAGAATGAGCACTGATTGGAAACAATAACCTTGTTGGCTAGGTTATATTATCTACTGGTGCATAACATTTGCAACATTATACATGGCAGGCTGTCTTGTGTGCAGCATGTAGTCGGTACTGTGTTTTCACTGCAGCATTTAGCGTCATATCTTCAGGGAGGCAGAGCAGAGTGGAGCAGTGGAATATGAGCTCTTATTTGCTTTGGATACTGAATCATCTGACCCACTTCCCTAATATTCCCCAGATACCCCCCACCTCTCCCCTCCTCTCCCCCATCCCTTCTTTAGCTGCATCAGACTTAAGTCTCTTATCTGGCTGCCGTAAGAGCAGAGGACTTAGCTGTGGGAGTTCTGCAGTGCAATCATTGTGCAGGTTTGATCAAGTACCATCTCCTGCTTAATGCGACTTAATAAACTCGGCTGTCTTCATAGATGTGCTGTGTGCTGGCAATACCGGTGAATTACTTTGCAAGAGTCGGTGGTGCTTTTAGAGGAAAACTGTTCAAAAATGGTCTTGAGCGGAGAACAAACAACTCCGGCTCTTTGAGAACACCTGCCATTAAGCCGACCATGCAGCGCCAGGCCAGTGAGTGGCAGCGCTATTAGAAACATTAAAGCTTGTGTAATTCACAGACGGAGCAGAGTTGTGCTGGACCCAATGCCCTCGTAGGAGCGGCTAATTAAATGTCCTGCCAGTCACAGTAATAGCAGTCTGGATTGTCACTACAGTCACACTGCAATCAATCTTTAACCAATTGTGTTTGCAAACACACTACAAGATGCAAGAGTGTGTGCACTTGCGTGCATGTTTATTCCAGTGTGTAGCTTTTTTGTGTGCCTGCTTGCATGTGTGTTTTTGGATATATATTCATACAGCAGTTCAGAACAAGTGAGGACGATGGCTCTGTGCCGGTCACACAAGGACACCACATTCCCGTTGCTTCTCTCACTGCAGCGACAGAGACTCTGCTGCTCACTGATCCTGCCTCCAGCAACACACACACATACACACACTCACTTCTCAATGTGTTTTATATATGATCACCCATCCAGGGCATCATCCTACCATTAAATTACAGTCACACCTCTCCACCTCATCCACTGTTTGCCCATGTTGACTGACAGGAATGATACGAAGGAAAAAAGTGTGCCATTTTTGCAGTGTGCAAACTATAACATGGCTTTTGGAGGAGGTCACTTTTGTTTTTGTTTTACTGGGAGGGTGATTGTGACTGACTGTCACTCTTGTTGCAAAGAAACATTCACAGCTGCAAGCATGTATGCCTACTTGCTTTATGTCAGCACATCTGACATATAATAATCAGATAATGACCACATCAAACCTCCACAAGGCTGAAGAAAGTTTGTTTTTTTCTGATCTTTGAGTTAAAGTGAGTGAAGTTTTTGATACTGTGCCGCCACGCTTCGATGGTTATGTCAAGAACAGCATGCAGGCCGGTATCTTTGTTAGTGATGAATCACCCTCATGCATGAATCCTACATAAATAATTGCCTACATTTATGCATGAGCCATGATGATGAAGATACAGACAAATAGAAAGACATGGCAAAAATAGCATGTTCTCAGTATCCTCTGTAGTTCACACCCTGCCTTTTTTTTCCTCGATATTCATCCATGCCTTTGCAGCTCCGTGAATGCATTAAATTTCTGCCTGGTTTGCTTCTCTGGGAAACCAACCTCAGCAGCATTATCTACTCATCTACATGCAGAGCTGTGACAAAGAGAGAGGACAGAGGAGCAGATGGCAAGACAGAAGAGAGAGAGGTTAGATGAAAAAGGGCAGACGCACCTCTTTTAGACTGATCTTGCAGTTAAAAATGATATTGGAACCGTCTCTCTTGAAGTGGACGTGCCCTTTGTCTTTAAGCACAAAGGCTATGTCGGCAGGAATGTTCTCAGGGGTCTCGTCCCCCTCCTTCGGGAAGGTGATCTTGGTCCCTTCCTTCCAGCCCTTCTTGATGATAATGTTGAGGATCTTGTCCTCTGTCCTCATGCTGCGCCCGTCCGGGTTCAGCCTGCGGCGGGTGATCTTCATGCGCTTGGTGCAGCCGTGGAAGATCTCTTCCAGCGAGACCTTCAGCTCGTGGACCACCGGAGGGTCCTGGTGCTTTCGCCCGGTCCCCAGGCGCTCTGACGGCGCCCCCCTCCTCCTGCGGCCCTCCCCTGGGAAGCCGTTATTCATCCCCCCCGGAAAGCCGAACTGTCTCCCGATATGAGCGAAGGGGTCATCCTCGTCCATGTCCATCTCCTGCTCAGCATCGTGGTCGTTGTGGAAGGAGTAACCGTTGGAGCGGCTGTGGCTGCGGTTGGAGCCAAAAAACATGTCGAAGGGGTTGGAGCCGCCAAAGAAGGAGGCAAAGGTGGCGTGGGGGTCTCCGTGGAAGGTGTAGTGGTACGTTGAGCTGCCAGGAGCACCTGAAGAGCTGCTGCCTCCTGTCCTCAAACCTGACAGAGAAGAGAGAGAGAGAGAGAGAGAGAGAGAGAGAGAGAGAGAGAGAACGTGAGACCTCATATGCACATGCAAACACCCACCGTGCTGAAAAACACACATCAACATGAACTCAGATACCAGACACAGGACAATGTTCAGAAAAAAAACAAGTGCGTGGGTAAGAGCACAGAGAAGAGTGCAGCCCACGTGGGCGGGAAGAATCCCACAGCATCACAGATCTTCCAACAGCGCTGGTGGTGGTGGAGGAACTCATAAAATACCAGGTCACTCCATCCAACACACACATTTTCAACAGAGAGACACATGCACAAAACACCCACAAATGCAAACTATAGCAGCCGCAGCTATTCATATCTCAACCACGTAATGATCTTAAGCCATCTGTCTGTCACACTACACTACACTAGCAGCTGAGGTAGACTATAAGGTATTAGGGGAAGTAAGTGTTGTTGACACTAAAGATAACAATAGATAATCACACACATGATTCTGCACATACACACAAAATAGGGCTGGGCAATATATCAATATTATATTGATATTGTGACATGAGACTGGACATTGTCTTAGATTTTGGATGATGTAATATGGCATATGTGTTGTCCTTTCCTGGTTTTAAAGGCTACATCACAGTAAAGACTGTTCTAGCTGTTCTATTATTTGCCTTTATCCACTTAGTCATTATATCCACATCACATTGTGTAAATATTTTGTGAAAGCCCCAATAGTCAACCCTACAATATCGTTGCAATATCGATATTGAGGTATTTGGTAAAAAAATCTTGTGATATTTAATTTTCTCCATATCGACCAGCCCTACACACAAACAAGAAAACACTGTATTATTACTTCAGTGACTGAAGCCCTACACTGTGATATTAGATGCTGTTCCTGAGCTATTTTAATAACAACTTAATACATCTGTTTAACAAGGCTTGTACTCTCTGACCGCTTTCACGCAATGATCCTACACAGACAGGATCAAACCCAGACCTCCCCCTCCTCACCTTCCTCTCCTAGCTGATCATAGACGACCCTCTTTTTGGGGTCACTGAGCACCTCGTAGGCCTCTGCGATCTCCTTGAACTTCTCCTCAGCGTTGGCATCCTTGTTCTTGTCTGGGTGGAAGCGTAGCGCCATGCGGCGGTAGGCCTTCTTGATCTCCTCCTCATTGGAGCCCTTGGGGATGCCCAGGGTCTTGTAGTAGTCCTTCCCCATGGCTGCACACACGCATACACTCTCGGGATTAGGACCCCCCCCTCTTCAGCTCAGGCTGTGGTCAGTCACTGGCGAGAGATACAAGGCTACTGTTAGAGTCTTATAACAGGATGCCGGACAGACCAACAGACTATATGTGTCCTGGCAGAGGTGCAGAGTTCACTCAAGAGCTCTCCTGCAGGGCTTTACTGTGAAATCTATTTGGTGATAGTTGGAAAATGGGAATGCAGAGAGCTGTTTTTTTACGAACTGTTGCTATGGCGATGTGGTTGCTGTGCTGATGTAGAGGAATCCCCTTCATCTGCTTTCTGCTATCAGCTCAGCCTGGCAGGTATATAGACAATACTTGGGATAATTTATTTCTGTAACACTTGAACTCATCATCATGAATTCAAGCATGACTTAATGCATGAAAAAATTAATGAATGTAGCCTAGTACTAGACAAGAATGAATAGTAGGCCTATGCTATCTCATGCATGAGTTAATGCAAGAACAGTACATTAATTAATGCAACAGCTAAGGTATCTAAATTCTCATGATTTCTGAGTTATTAAAGATGTTCATATCTTCTTCATAGTAAGTCTGCAATTAAAGGGACAGGCCAAAAAACTGAGCAGCCACAGCAGTGATTTGAGGAGTCACAAAGATAAGCAACAAATGGTTAAAACACCACCATTAATCATGTTATTTATCAGTGTAAAAGACGGACCAGGTCACCACCAGGCCACAAACATGATGAAGTCATGAAAAAGTCAATCTTAGTTAACAGAATACATGTGCACTGCTGTGATTGGTCAGTTTTTTGGCTCGGCCCTTAAAATGCAGACTGACATGTGAAGACATGGTCATCATTAATAACTCATGATGAACAGATCATGTTGATTGAGATAGGTTACATTAGCTGTTGCATTAATTCATGTAATTCTTGCATTAATTCATGCACGAGATACCATTAATTATTATACATTCCTGAAGGTTCATGAAGTAGGAATTGCTTTTTCATGGATTAATTCATGATAATACCCTTACAATAAAGTCTTATTCAAATTTCAAATTATTTTGAAATGTGCCTTGGTGTAATAAATACATGTATTGGCTGATCCTACCGATGATTTGCTGTGTTAAAGCAGCTGGAGACACAGACAGCAGAAACCTCACTGCGGTGCCTCAACAGGACACACGGATCGACTAAGAATGAACAAAAGTCGACGAAAAAGCCTCGATATACGATGTTATGACATTCCGCTTTCAAATAATCCCTTTTAGACAAAGAGATACCCAACTACTGGGTTATACCAACTGATAAAAGCGAGATATTCCCCATATTAGCCCACACAATGAAAACGAAATATTAGTGACAGAAAGCCATGGTTCAACACGCGCAATGCGAATTTAAAGGAAGATAATGAAAAGAAAGGAAAGGAAAGGTAAATGAAACAAAGAAAACCTTACCAGAATGCTCAGCAATAGGCTGTATGAAGAATATCACATCAACATGGTCCGGCTTCTCTCTCTGGGTATCTGCCTGCCGCCCGGCGCTGCTGCTGGTCCTTATAAATTGACGTCAGAACGTCGCGAGGATCACAGGCTCTGAAATAACCGGTGACCAAACACTGACACCTACATCCATCACATATAACCCCAACTGCAAGAAGGACTGAAATCACTGCTAATGGCATTTAGAGAGAAAACAAAGGTGGAAAAAGTTAATCATCTTGTGATTTAGTCATAAATAACCATTATTTAAAAATCATACTCAACTTACTAAACGAGGCTGTGATGCGAGGTTACAAACTATTCCCTATCATGGTTGGTAAATCTGTCTACTCCCCATCCATGATCATGATCTTCCCTGTGGTGTAGCCTATATAACCTAAAATCTGCACCGATTTAAGCAGCTTTCGCTTGTAAAATGCATAATAAAGATTCGTTTCCTTACCGAGCCCGCTGCCTTGTGTCCGATATCTAGGCTACTGGTCCTGGCTGTGTCTAAAAAAATCCGTTTGCAGTCTGGAGAGCAAAGCCAGCCCTCTCAGTCAGCAGGGCTCTTTGTTCAAGGTCTGCTCACAAACACCCACTGAGTTGCATCCAGGGTGAAGTTTGATTTAAAGAATTAGAATTAGAAACAGAGCAGTGGCATTGCTTTAATTATCTCCTCTTTTTTTTACCAGTCTGCACGAGCAGGCATGTCAGAGACTTTGTGGTTCACTGTGCAGGGAAACTAACAGAGTCATATTTGGAGAGAGAGAGAGAGAGAGAGAGAGACAGACAGAGAGAGAGACAGAGAGAGAGAGAGAGACAGACAGAGAAAGAGACAGACAGAGAGAGAGAGAGTCCTGATAGGTGACAGAAAAACAATCACCTGATAATAGAAAAAAAATGTGCGTGATGGTGTAGTCGTGCCTGGGTTTAGTTGGTATAAACACTGCTGAGTCATGTGATGACTCCATCATACACACACGCATTTTTATCTTCTATCTTTGTAAACATTAAGTATGTATTCAGAGTCACATCCCACTTTCCCCAACACCAAACCCTAAACTTTTTCTTTAATTTACACAGTGCCTCCAAAATAACCCTCCCTGCCCTTTAATGTTAGATGTCACCCCAACTGAAATTTCAGTAACCCCAAGGAACAATAACGTGTCTGATCTGTGATCCAGAAAAAATGTATAATTTCCACATTCAGATCCTTTAAAAGCCAATTCCAGAATCTATGAAGATGTAAATTTTGTTCATTTCCTGCTGGACACGATGTCTCCTACGTCACAGCAAGCCCATTCTCAGTGCATGTGCACTGACAGCTTCAAGTTTCTACATCACAGTTGCAAATTGGACCAGGATTAGCACCAAACTATTTGTGATGTCACAAATCATGCTCATAGGCTCACCCCTTCAAATTGGATTTTAATTGAGCACAGAGAAACTTTCTGTTAAGCTCAAACATCCAACAGGAGAAACAAGAAGAAGTGGAGGGGGACTTTAAATTCAAACAATTTCCCCCAAATAACCCAACTAACCCCAAACCTTGACCCACAGCCAGATTATGCTAGGGGGGCCTGTATGACCATTATCATGCCAACTGACATTACCTTTAGTAGTGCTTATTCCCAAACAAATATTCAATTAAAATATAAGAAACCAGTTGTAAGGTTGGAGCTACTGGAGTTCTGAGTCCACTTTGACTGGTTGGTAATCCAGCCTTGTTCTGGCCCTAATCTGACCGTAATACACCTCAACCTAACTATACCTTCAACAGGAACCTCAACCTCTTCATCAGTTCCACATTAACTTGCTCATGTCCTCTCAGTTTTTATTCGTCCTTCATTGCAGGGAGCTCTGGTTCTGTGTATCCTGAAGGCCAACCATCCCTGACTTCAGTGTTGTCAGTCCAGAGCACATCTACAAGCAGCCTACCCAGCTTTATAAAAATCACACATAGGCCTATTACACCACCGGCGGAGGTCTGAGTCACGATTGATGACTTTTACCGTTAAGTAGATACTCTCAGCGGGGCAAATCGCTTCTGCCCTGCTGGGTCAATGTGAGAAACAGAGGAAGAAAGAAAGACTCATTTAAACTTGAGTCATCGCTCCCCACTGGACTGGCGAGGAGGTGCGAGAAAAGTGGGCGTCTCAATTGGAGGAGCCTGTCTGACACACACACACACATATACACACATGCATGTACTCACACACACTAAACATTCAAAACAATGCGAGCACATAGAGAGACATTCCTGCATGTCCAGCTGAGAGTGTGTTTTGGCAGCAGGGAGGGACGTCAGGCCGGTGCAGCTGTCCCAGAAGAGCAACTGGTCAGCAGTGGAGTGTTATTCATGCACGGCCCTCTGTTCAGAGTGTTGATGGACACTGGAGCATGTTGAAATCAGCTGCAATGGACTGATGGAAATCTGCACCTGACTGTGCCAAGTGTACACACAATAAACTTACTGGTTACTCTCAGCTGCATAATTTAGATTTCACAGAAAAGTTTTATGTCTGCAGCCTGATTGAAAATGACGGCCGAGGGGAGCTGATCCGCCACGTGCAGCTGTGATTGCTGAGTGTGCACTCAAACAGTCTAGGAACAATATTCCTGACCTGAAGCTGGGTTTCCATGGTGACACAGGGATCTGCCAGACAGTGATGTGCCTGCCAGGAATACTCTGTCTCAGCAATGGGTCCTCTAAGCACGTGTATATGTATATATGTGAGAGAGAGAGAGGGATCACGGGATGATGAGGCTAATATTTCAGAGCAAGTTGTCACTACTCCACCACCTAAGCTGAGAGACGGGAGAACTGAAGGTTGATTAGAAGGAGGCGACAGACAAGGGGTTCACAATATACCCCGGAGGCTGTTTTGGAGTGTGAAGAAGAGGAGGCAGTGATGAGCGTCTGTAAGCATCTCCCACCTCCTCTCTCTCTCTCTCACAGTCCTCAGAACACCCCGTCCTTTCCACCTCCTCTCTCACTTCTACCCTTCCTGTAACCATAGAGACCACCGTTGCCTGAAGAGAGGTTTTCTCCCAGACAAACGTGGTGGTGTCAAATGAGGACGCGCACAGCTCAATTTACAGACCCCCCGCCTGAACAATCTCTCAACTGGGAACATGCACTGTACCTTCGCACAGAAAGAACAAGATGATGCGGATGACAATTAAATTACTAAGACACTGTACACGCTTTCATAACAGAAAGCTTTAATTCCAGTTTGACCATCTGCAGCGTTATGCATGGAGAATGCAGGCCAGTTTTGTTGTTTTTGTCTCTCTCACTGGTTCTTTATTCATAAAGCAGTTATGTGTCCCTCCGCGTGAGCTGTCCAGGGAGTACAGATCAGTCTTCGTGCTCTCAGAGGTCCATGTACTACATACAGCGCCCGATCACAGAGCTGAATTGGTAAATACCAGCGGTGGGACATTCAGTCCCCTTTATTGTACACAGTCCTGTCTCCTTTGTGCAGCGCGGCTCTGTAGCTCCCTCCTCCAGCAGCCCCTTACAGACCCATTCCTGATCACTGACTCATAAAAAAAAGAAATGCTTTTGACATTAACAGTCGCCACATAACACAGGCAATAAGGCGAGCTTCAGGCTGCAGAAGTGCAGCACGATTATTATTATTATGGCACAGAGCAACAGAAGTGTTGAGGGTATTTAAAATGCGAAAACTGTCTTGGATGTACAGTGTGGAGGTTTTATCATGTCCTCAAATGACCAACACACTTGTGTATATAACTCCAGTTATAAACGAGCTCCAACAACGTGATACCCCTGTTCTTAGTAATACCGACGGTGTCAGTAATTTGTATTACAGAACACACATTACTTTATAAGGAAGCCAAGTGGTGTGGGACGTTGTAAGCGGTGCTTAAGAGTATCTTCTAGTGCATGTGCTTATTCAGGCTGCAGTTTTTGTACCCAACAGAGACAGATGAAACAACCAGAGTTCATGGTCAAGAAGGTTTAAGTATAACTGAGCAAATTAAAATAACATCTCTTTGGCAGAAACAAGGAAAGCACTTTTGGCTGGACATAAACATAATACTGGCAAATGTTCTGTTACTAAACATGATCACGTCATACAGGCAGCCACTGTATTCACTGTGTACAGCATCTAGGATTAAGAGATTGTAGCTTGTAGCTAGATGCTAGCATTAACAGCTGACTTTAGGGCGTTGCATCAGGCAGCATTCCTGGTATGTCCCCCCCCACCTCATTTTAAGAAGGTACTACTATTGTAGAGGCCTATTAGATCTGTCCTTCAACTTCATCTAAAAGAATCTCTGGACCCTTCAACTTTTTTTCTGTTAGATTCCACATGCAGGTGTGAAACTTTACACCTAAAGCCCAGCGTTGAATTCTGATTCATGAATTCTGCTTCAATAAATATGTGCAACTTCCTCTCAAAACAATAATAGAATAGATTAAAACCAACAGTCAGGTTATAGAAAAAGCAACAAGGCATAAACATGAGAGAAGAAAGCAAAGTGCGAGTAAAGATTAGAGGTTAGCACATAACATTTCTTATGCTTCTGACTGGTTTCATGACCTTGATTGAACATTATCAGTTAAAAAGTATTTTTTAAACAAATGTACAGCAAGCTCTGATGAACAGTCAGTGTCTGTCACACCAGCCCTCTCTGATAAGATATGTAGCTCTTGCTGATATGATAGCAATGGCAATTCAGTACCAGTGTCGCTACTTGAAAACGTTGTGCTCCAGAAAGAACAGAGGTTGTTGAAGTTGTTGAACTGTCGCTGTATTTTCCACAGAAGAGAAACGTCCTCTCGGATCTCCAGCATGAGTGTGGGGTTAAGTCTTGGCTAACGGATAATGTGTAGGTATCTGAGGTCAGGGTACAGGAGGTTGGCTAGCAGGGCCAGCAGTCGGGGTCCATCTCTGAGACAGTGTCCCGGGTAGCGGATGAACTGGACAGCTTTAGTCACAGAGTCCTCTAACTCAGCGTACTGCTTATTGCTGGGCATGGACTCCAACACCCCCAACGTCTGCATCCACAGAAAAGACATGAAACACAAAGTTATTTTTAGGAGATAATTGCAGATTGGGAAATGAAAACACTGTATTCGCAGTTTTTTGTTGCATACTTGCTGTGCTTTCGCAGAGAGCTGCAAGTCACTGGTGGGCTGGAGCCGAAGCTCCGTCTCTGATGGCACCTGGACCGACAGGAATGCTGCCAGACTGCGTACCACCACCCTGAACCTAGATGTACAGCATTAACAGGTGGTTTATCAACAATGATTAATTCATATCTGGCTCTGATATCTATCTACCTACAAGTGTTTGCATTAGTTAAAGGGGACATATTATGCTAATTTTCAGGTTCATACTTTTTTGGGGTTTCTACTAGAACATGTTTACGTGCTTTAATGTACTTTTAGTGCCTGTTTCTTTAAGCCCCCCTCTCGAAAAAAGCCCAGTCTGCTCTGATTGGGCAATGTTTCAGGGTCTTCTGCATCTGCAGCCTCTGCATCTCTGTACCATCATTACAGCTGGGGAATGACTGTAACAGCACTGTAGCGGCACTTTCTACCTATATATAGTATAGTTGTGACATCACAACTTCAAAGAAGTCCTGACTGCTAATTTAAAGGCACAGTTTCTGAATAAGAGCTGTTTAAATTTCTCCGTGGATTGAGCGTTTTGATACTTTCACAGTATTTATATAGCACCTAGACCTGCTTTATAATCAAAAGTGACATAGAAATCAAATTTTTTACATTTACATTATGAGCCCTTTAATAAAATGCATGTGAGCGTACCTATTGGAAACAGGAGACCTCTTCCCCAGGCCGATAGCTCCTAACAACCCAGAGTTCAGTCTTTCTTCTCCCAGCTGAAGCAGCCTGGTTTGCAACCTTAACAGACCCATGACGACTCCTGACACTTCTGTCTGGCCTGCCTGCGGCTTCAGCTGCTCCGCTGACAGACTCAGCGTTTTGTGCCACCAAAGAAACAGCTTGGCTTCATCACCTGGACCACTGGACACACAGAAGCACACACACTGACATGCTAAACAGGCTTTTTAAAAGCCATAATAACCAGCAACCAAATGAGAGAATGAAGGGGGGGGTCAAACCTGGGAAAGACCTGATTGGTCCATGTGCTAATTAGAGCCAGAGTCCTCCTCTCATTGGCTGCTGTGTATTCAGAGTTGAGGCGCTGCAGGATGAAGGCATAGAGCGTCAGGAAGCTGCCTCCTGATTGGCTCTCAGAGAGGAAGTCATCCACTGTGAGCTCCGGCACCTGCAGCGATGCCAACACAGGACCCCAACCTACAGACTCCTCCTCCGCTGAAACGAAAACAACACGTGAATCCTTGATATCACATTTCACTATCAATACTAAAAGGGAGAAAGGTAACACTTTTTATGAAGGCCACATCTATAGTGCATTATGACGGCATTCATAGTGAATTATAAGCATTTATAATGTTTCATGACTACACTCATAAACACACATAATGCTTTCTGATGCATAAAACATTATAGATGTGACTTATAATGAATTATAAGTTCAATGGATGCTCTTGACTAGTTATAAACTGGAGGTTGACTGATGGGGCTTATAATACATTATGACTAGTTATAGTCACCTCGACAATCAGCTGTAGTAAGGACTCATAGTATGCTATAATAGTCCATGCAGTATCATAAGTTACTATTGTGTGTGTTAAGTACAGTGAAGTATATATTGAGACATCTATAACAACACATGCTTCATCGTAATGTTTCATTATTGGTGGTAAGTAAAGTGTAATGCATTTTCATGCATTTAAAATAATTTATGCTGCATAATAAGTGATTATTATGTAAGATGCCAAAATGTTAATAAATCATGCAAAGAAGTAAAATGTGTCAGCTTCAGGAATGGAACCTGAAGTTATAAAACCTACAGTATATGATATATTGCCTTCATAATTCACTATAGATGTGGTCTTCATAGAAAGTGTTACCAGGAGACATTTAAAGGACTAAAACGACTATTTGGGAATTTGGTCAACATACAACTTCTATGAGAAGAGGACTGGCAGTAAATAACTTAAACAAAGACTCTGGACTTAAATGTCCATCTTATGTAAGACAGTCTTATGTAAGTTTATGTGCATGTGCATGTGCATGTGCACATGTACACAGGGCAGAGGTATCTACTAAAGGAGAATGCTTCTGTAGAGCTTTCCTCGTACAGTGAGCTGTACACCGTACAAGCTTTGCCAAAAAAAGGTAGTTGCAATCCTCAATTAAATGAAACCGTTACTATGGTTACCGTGGTTGAAGTACGCTGTAATGCATGCCTCCATGATCCGCGTCATGTGCCGCACTGATGCAAGACAGCGGGAGCAAGCCGTGAGAAGAGGCAGAATAGGGAAGCCCCGCCCCTTCCTGTCCAGCCAGGTAATGACATGAGCAGCCAGCGCCTCGCCCGTTGAGACGCCAACGCCGTTCAGCAAAGCCAGAGCATCGCTGAACAGACTGCAGAACGCCATGTGCCTCTGCTCCAAACCCGTCTCTGTAGAGGAAACAAGGAGGAAGGTGGAGGTGATGAAAGAATTTATTACTGATGGTTGATGATGTCGTTGAGGAAGACGGCGAGGACGACTCGCCTGGCGGGTTGAACGTGACGACGCTCTCCAGAAGTGACTCCAGCTGAGCCTCCAGGCTGCTGAGGATGATGCCGCCTCCTTGCTCCAGAGTCACCAAACACTGCACACTCCAGCACACGTACGCTCCAGCCTTCAGCGTCTCCTCCTGACACATGGAAAGTACATTTGTTTGTTTGTTTGTTTGTTTGTTTGTATTAATGCTATACAGAAATAGAATAGAATATATGCATTGCTTTGTCATTTATAAAATATTGTACACATTATAAAAGATATTCAGAGCATGTGTCCCCAAACTAAGAGCTCCTGCCCCCTAAAAACAGTTCAATGTCAAAGTACAATTTAGGTATTATTTGGATTCTCCCAATTAACATTAAAGCATTACATCATTTATTTGTTATTATTGGTTTATATGCATTTTATCTTATCTAAAAATAGATTTTTCAAGTAAAGAAGAGAGGTGAAATCTGACTCTTTAAGTATTAAACTGCAACGAACGATTATTTTCATTATCGATTAATCTGCCAATTTTTTCTCTCTCAATAAATCAATTAATCATTTGGTCTATAAAATGTCAGAAAATAGTGAAAAAGTCCAAGGTGATGTCTTTAAATGTCTTGTTTTGTCCAAAACCCCAAAATATTCAGTTTAATATGATATAAAATGGAGAAATGCAGGAAATCTCCATATTTGAAAGGCTGAAAACAGCACTTTCTGCAACTTTTTGGATGAAAAATTAACTATTAATACATTTTTAAAACAGAAAAATATAATAATAATTATTTATCTGTCAATTGACTAATCGATGAGTTAACTAATCGTTGCAGCTCTAAGAAAAATATGTCAACTTTACCAAAGAAACACATTCAGTTCTTATATTTACAGTACGTTTCATTTTTTATGTTGGTATGAATCCAACTATTTTTAGGAATGTAGCAGATAAAATGAAAGAGAAAACACATTGCTGGATCTTAGAGCGGTCCTGTCTGTGTACAGTAAAGCTTGGAAGTGTATTTTGCCAAAAACCCTTCTACAGTGGCATATTATCAAGTGGTGTATAAAATTATCTTCTTCTGCTCAACAGCAGCTATAAGGATTTAAGTGTTACATTTATGTAATTTGGCTGAGTGACACAGAGCTGGCATAGAAAACTGAATTGTTTAAGTCTAAATTTAATACGGATGTTCCAAGCCTCCCACCCACAGGATGTATCTGCCTGGGGCAGAGTAGAAGCAGATATAGGAGATGCGTTAATTCTCCAACATTAGGGCTCCTCTGTATAATATACAATATAACACAGCTGTTCAACGATTGTCACACTGTATCTAGTATCTCCATTCACCCTGTAAATTCACTCTCATGAAATCTCAGCTGTAAGTTTTCATTCATTTATTTATGGGGGTTATGAATTATTGTAGTGCCTAATTTATGTATATTAAATCATCAGTGAGTATGTTCTGCCATACATTTATGGAGTTGAAATCTTGACTGGGCTGCCACCTACACACAGAGCATAACTTTAATGTACTGTAGCTATAACTCAATCTAGACCTTAATGGCCAATGCCCACAAGAGGCATTTTTAGAAGTGTTTTTGACAGCCGTCACTTGCCTGTCTCACGGAACAGATACGCTTCCATTTTATTACATGTATCAATCCACACCAACTCCATGAAACACGTCTCACGCCGACCCCCCCCCACCCCTGTGTTTTTTGAAGCT
>JAOVVB010255940.1:0-35034 GCA_028570985.1 Heterobranchus longifilis
CTAAACAAATGGGTTTTGAGCTTCTTTTTAAAAGTGTCCACAGATTTTAAATCCAATGGGAGTGAGTTCCCAAGTTTCTGAGCTACAACCTCAAAAGCACAATCTCCTTTTTGTTTTGAGCCTGGAGCGATGCACGACCAGCAAACCCCGATCAGAGGAGCTCAGAGTACTGCTGCTGATGTAGGGCTGCAGACGCTCTGTAATGTAGACAGGTGCCGGACCACGCAGCGCTCTGCTGCTAAATTTGATGGGCAGCCAATGTAAAGCAATTAAAAAAGGTGTCACATGGGACCTTTTGGAGGACTTAGTCAAAAGCTTGGCGGCAGCACTTTGGACCACTTGCAGGTGATTTAGCGAAGTCTTGTGAAGTCTTGCTAAGGCACAAGTAAAGGGAATTGAGGGAGTCAAGACATGATGAAATAAATGCATGGATTTTAATTTCCAACTCAGCTGTGGACACAACGGGCCTGAGTTTGGCGATGTTCCTCAGCTTGTAAAAACACGAGTGAACCAAACAATTTACATGCTGGTCAAGACTCAAAGGCTGGCCCATAAAAACACCAAAGTTACAAACAGCACATTTAACAGAAGAGGACAGAGAGCCAAGACCTTCCATCACTTTCGGAATAACACCAGCTGGTGCAGAAATGTGCACTTCAGTTGTATCAGTATTCAATTGTAAAAAATTATCAGCCATCCATATTTTTATGGAGTTTATACAGTTCTGTACAGTTTTCCAATATTTCTGTGATTAAATGAAATGTATAGTTGAATACAATCCACATAACAATGCTAGGAGATATCTTTAAAATTACTTATTATCTGCCCAAGACGAAGCATGTACAAAGCAAAGAGCACTGGACCCAGGACTGAACCTTGGGGAACACCACAAGGCATAGTTTCCACCTGCTAGGTGGATGGATTATCTTGCCATGAGAGCATGAGATCGGTATTGTTCCTCTCATCTAACTCTCCACAAGAAAGTTATTATTTACAGATTAAATTCTCCTGATGATTCACACACCTGATGATGCAGCACTGGTCCTTGTTGTTCCGCTGCATATTGAAGTAACAGTTGTCTGCTATGGCGAATATGTGCGGCGGCATCTCGCCAATCTTCTTATTGGTGTAGAGGCGGATCTGGTCTGGAGTGTAGATGGGAAGCAGCTGGTAGGGATTGACTGCTACCAGGATCGAGCCTGTATACGTCTGCAGCAACCCAAAAACACAACAAACCACTGTTGTTATATTTTCCAAATCATTCAAGATGCACTGAACAAAAATATAAATGCAACACTTTTGTTTTCACTCCCATTTCTCAGCAGTTAATAAAAGATCTACGGTTTTTGGAGCGCAAATTTGTTTAAATCCACGTTTGTGAGCACTCCTCCTTTGTCAAGATTATAACACAGGTGTGCTTCAGGCAGGTCATGATAAAAGGCCACCCTAAAATGTGCAGATTCATCTTTAAAAAAAAAATTATTGGGCACTCTGAAGTATGTATTTCACATGGCTAGGGCTACAGATAATATTTTTTGGTCACACGAAGAGAACACTTCAAAGTGGCAGACGCCATCAGAGGTGAGCATTTTCCACTCGAGTAGTTACGACGACGGACTACAGTCAGGTCAGGAGTGAGAGATGAGCTTCCCTGAGATGGTTTCTGACAGTTTGTGCAGAAATTCTTCGGTTGTGCAAACCAAGTGTTGCATCAGCTGTCCGGGTGGCGATCCTGCAGGTGAAGAAGCCGGATGTGGAGGTCCCGGGCTGCCGTCGTCACAGGTGGTACTGCCAAATTCTCAAAAACGACATTGGAGACTGCTCATGGTAGTGAAATAAAAATTGAATTATCTGCCAACAGCTCTAAGGGACATCCCTGTGCATAGAAAGTCTTGTGAAATGTGGGAGTGAAAACAAGTGTTGCATTTATATTTTTGTTCATTGTAGTTATGATCTTATACATTGACATTTCTAGTGTTAATTACTATACATCTCATTTTACTCAATTTGATTATGGCTCTAATTTGACTGATTGGAAAATTTAATGCATTTACAGAATGAACTCAAGGAACTCAGGAGTCCATTGCATTAATCACATGAAATTGTAATTCTTGCAGCAAATCACTATAGTGATTTATTATCATGGATCTAGTCATCCAAATGCATTTCAAAATGTTTTTAAAAAGCTACTGAAAAAGCTGCAGCTAAAAGAAGTTACTGACTACATAAGCAAGAATTAAAATCAGTCATTAATGAAGCAAGAAAAAGTTACACTGTAACATATGGAACCCGAGAGAAGCCATGAATGAAACGACAACTTTACCCCGGTTACAGCAAAATTAAGATCATGACTGAAAATTGAATCTCTTTTTAATTTATTTTATAATGGTTTCTGTCTTTTTAAGTTGCATTTCAATGTTTTACTTCTTGACTTTACAAATGTAAGCTCTTTGAAGGGCATTTGTGTATGAAGTGATCTACACAAATAAACATGACATTCCTGGTCATTTTTGTCCCGGGACTACGTTTTCAGGAACGCTAAAGTTCCTTCAGCCCGTTGTTGTCTGTTTTTCCAAAGCGGTCAAAAGACCCGCAAAGATTAGGCAAAGACGTAGACATATGAAAAAGCAACATGACATGAGACGAGGGCTGCTGGTGGTCACAGGGGTAAGGTTAGGTTAGGGTTTAGTCAGTTATGTGATCGGTAGATCGGTAGAGTGTTTTGTTTTTTATGTAGACCTGAGTTCACCCTAAAGCCAAAGCTTCCTTGCATTAATTGTAAAATGATGTGTCATTTATTGTAATTACCACTTTTCTTGTGTGTAGCAATAAATTGCTGACTTTTGCATTCATTTTCCACTCTCTGTCTCATTTCTTGTTACACTCCGACTCAGCCCGTTTCAAAAAACACAGTGGAAAAAAATAAACCTTAGGTAAATAAAATGACATCCATGGCTGCACTCACGACCCACAGTTACGTGTTATATAAAACAAATATAGAGAAAGAAAATATGTTAGGAGGCATCGCAGGACTGTGTTAGCATATTATTTCTCACACTCATTTTTCTATTTTAATTTCATACTCACCCTTCCACCACAATTTGTCTACATGGAGAGAGAGAACAAAACAACCAAAAACTATTATAGAACTAACTGGGGCGGACTCGCAAAAAAGGAATACACACCAAAAGTACACGTTTTTAAGAGCTTACCCCCCTTTGATCAACTGAGCTGTTAAGCAGCAACTACTAGACAATATATCCACTGTAAACCTGTTTAAACCTGCTTGATCTTTGACCAGGAGCACCGTGCCACACTTCAGCTCAGTTTGGGTGAGAACTAAGAAGCTGTTCCCTCCCTAAACCCTGTTACCAAAGTAACCTTTGGGTAAATGCAGAACATCTGAAACAATTACCAGATAAAGTGTCCAATTGTTTTTTCTTTGGTAAAAGCAATACGCTTCTGTAGACATTTTTCTGTTTCTATCCCCTTTCTAAATAAACCTCTAGTGCTGCCATTCTGTTTATTGCTTTATTTATAGCAGCACGTAAACTCAACTGCAGGGCATTGAGGGTACATGTAAACAGCTTAACCTAAATAAGAACTTCACTGGGCTGTGGTCCAATTTCCATGTTACTGCCTCCATGTAAAATGAGGAAAAAGCTCTCTACATCTCTGACTGTAAACATTTGTGTGCTCAAATGTTGTAAATGTTGGTGTAACAAAGGGGTACTAACATAGATGACGTGTTCATTGTAGCGGATGAGGAGGTTGCGGAGGATGCCGGCTTCGTTGAGGTCGCCCAGACGGATCATGTCCTCCACCCCGTGGATGGAGGTCGGGTGCATGGGCTTGATGTTGGTGGCATTCTGAGGGGAAATCCAGTGTTCCTGCATGAGTGGACATAAGTAAGAGTAGATCAGAGAGACAGTGGTCTGGAAGATTCTGGTTTATTACAATGTATTCTTATTTTGGTAGTTTTGCCCATCACTCCTTTTGGTTACATTATACTCACCAAATTAATTGCTGAGATGTGGGAACATATCGGTACAAACAGTCCCACAAACAGGACAAAAAAACATGAGCATTCAGACGATCAGACAGGTCGTAAGCAAGCCAACAGTTTATCCAGATTATCTAAACCACTTAAAACCGAAAGTGAGCACACCTGAAATGTTGCTAATAATCCCTCGTGGCAGACAAGCTGTCGGACTGCTTAAAAGGGATAGTTCAGATTTTTTAGGACGTACTTCTCTCTCTCTCTCCATAGTCTGTGTAATACCTACAGTAGATGGCGTTTCCAGTTTGGAGAAGCAAACAGGAGTCCTGACAAACATATTTTAGCCACCTAAAAAAAAATCAATATCAGTTGAAGTGTACGCTATATTTAGAATATTTTCACAGCTTTACCATGCTGTCAGACAGCCCTTTACGACAGGGAAATGAAGCTGTTACATCGCTCTCTATGAAGCCACCAGACTCCTTAGACAAAAACAGTAATTTTACCTCGCAGAACACGGGAGTTTGTTTGTGTTATTGTGTGACTTTGGTGTTTTGAAAGGGTTAGGAACTAACAAAACTAACAAACAAACTAACCGATCAAGGCAGTGGTAGCCCAGCAGCTCCCGTGTTCTGTGAGGTAAAATTACTGTTTTTGTCAAAGGAGACTGGTGGCTTTGAAGAGAGCAATATATCGGCTTCAGTTGTAAGTTGGAAATGGCTGTTTGATGGCAAGGTAAAGCAGTGAGAATATTCTAAATATATAGGGTATGCTTAAACTGATTGTCCACAGCAGTACATTGCTTAGCTTCCTGTCTGCTTCTCCAAACTGGGGGCGTGCCGACCGCCATCTACTGTAGGTAATACACCAACTGTGGATAAGTGCCACTTCAAAAAATCTAAACTATCCCCTTAAAGACTAATTAAATTAAATAAATATTAAATTAGCAATCATAAGAAAGAGTTGAAACATGCATTAAGGATATACTAAAAGTAGAAACATGCAAATTACAGCTTACCTGCAGCACGAATATACTCGGATCCTTTCCCTGGTTGTATCTCCAGGTTGTTTATCAGTGTCCCCACAGGAAGAGCCCCCAGTGGGTAGGCATCACCCTCATTGGCTGAGACTGAAACAAAAGGATACCATATGATTTTGTGTTGAATACAGATTATCATCGAGGGAAGGTTTGGAGGATGATTATACCTGCCATGCGTCCAATAACTCCAGATGTTTTAATGATGTCTCCAGCCTGCATGTTTTCTGTAGCAATAATCCATCTTTTCCGGTTGCCTCCGGCCACCAGAGCGATGTCAGCCGACCTGTGAAACACAGATTATGACGACCAACTGTATGTTGTTCAGAATGCATGTTAATCAAAGTCCCGAGTGGTGACTGCTGATCTCACCTGCACGGGTCGTACCGCACTTCAACAACCTTCTCATCAAAGGGCCGGTCCTCTTCGCTTCCCTCGTAGCGAAGCCGCTGAAAGTCTATCCACCTGTACTTCTGTTTGTGGCCACCGCCGATGCCATGTGTCCGTATCCTTCCTGTACGGCAGAAAGAAAGATGAGCAACTCTTTGCACTCGGCTCTAGTCAGAACAAGTACCATAGCTGTTAGAAAATCAAATACATCTCTTAATGCTGTCAGCCCTCTACCCGAGGCTGAGCTTTACTTCTGATTGACGACTTAAGTGGAAACCTGAGGGAAAATTATTATCTCATAATCTACTCATATGATCAAACAGGTGCTCGATTTCATATTTCAAACCAGGCCTGAAACTACTGACTATTCATAATAGTTCATTATCAATTATTCTGCAGATTTATTTTCTGGGTTAATAGATTCATAATTTGGTGTATTACATGTCAGAAAATGTCTTATAGCCCAAGGTAAAAACCTTCAAATGTCTTATGTTGTCCAACACAAAGCAATCCAAATGGCTTGTTTTAGCTATATTTCAAGATCTGTAATCTATGTCTATCTATAGGACAATTTCAAAGCTCACAGCTGTAAAAACTACTGTACTGTACTGCTATTTGCTGCCTCTGTTGTTTGTTATTCACTTGATTGCTTGGTTTTATCATGCAGTATTTACACTTGTTTAATTTGTCTGTTTTTATTTATTCTCTTGTTTCTTCACTTTATTGTAAAGCACTTTGAGCTACACCCCCTGTATGAAAGATGGGCCTCGACTCTGTTTAAGATTTGTACGCTTTTATTCTATGAGTGAAAACAGAACAAAGGGCAAATCCAGACCTACACCCTGGCAGCCAACTCCAACCTCATCCTCCTCCAGCCTTGCTTGCAACACACAATAATTTATTCTATTCTTCTACGTGCACCACAGTCTTTACCTGAGTGATCTCTGCCTCCTGTCTTCTTCATCCCTATAGGCCTGATGGTGTACTTCTCCCTCTGCTTCCAGTATGTCCTGTTCTGCTCCAGAGAGGCTGTGGTGAGGAAGCCCCTGCACTGTGTCACTGTACTGGGCACCTGAGTCATTCCCAGCTTGGTCTGTGCAACTGTCTGTAAACACAAACAACAATATTGATTGTTTGGTGGCTGTGATGATTCAGATCTCCAGTGTGAATGATAGTCAGTGGGTGTTTACCTGCGAGGAGAGCAGAGCAGGCTGGGAGAGAGTCAGGGAGCGCAAGGCTCGAGTTAGACACGACACCGCCATCGTAACAGCCTCCTGACAGCTGAAGAACAGAAGAGAGGTAAATTAACGTTATTGTGGCTTCAGTTGATCTGTCTTTTACCTGGCGTGTAACATTGCATTTTTGTCTTTTAATCCATCTAATCTAAGCCTAAAATAATCAAATCATTTGAGGTCAACAAAACAACACCACCTATTACGTTTTGATTGTATATCCTACACTGGCATCACCCAAATTTTGCAGTAACTTTACCAAATGGCAAATAAACATGAGCTATCGCTATCTTAGCCTAGCTTTGTTAATCCAGCACATAATACACCTCCCTTTTATTTTCTGCTTTAATAAACTAAGCCGAATTGGCCATTTACCCCATGTACAATTTACGATACAACCCAGTGTAACAGTAACATTAAACCAACCTTTATATTTGACTTATTTCATCACAAGCTCCTCATCCGCGTCCTTCACAGTCCTACACGCTGCGTCGCGCATTGATGACGTATGCTCCAACTCTGTGATTGTCCCTTTCTCCTCAATTTCTGCTCAATTTAGACTATACAAGTTAAAGCTAACCATTTATGATATATCCATCTTCCATTGCTAAAAGCTTAGATGGTACGTATGTAAACATGTCATAATATATACAGTACAGTAATATTAGATACATATCGGCTTCTTCATTCTCTGACAGCAGGTTTTAATTTCGCCTCTAGATGGCAGCGTTGCCTTCTTACATATTACTGTAATGTAGGCAGAATCAGAATCAGAATCGTGTTTATTGCCAAGTATTTTTTACACACAAGGAATTTGTCTTGGTGATACGGTGCATAAACAAGAACACAAAAAACACAAAAGTATATATAAACAAATAAATAGAAACACAATAGGTCACATAATTCTCATATGGACAGGCTACTATCACCAACATCTAGCACAGCAAGGTTTTTTTGTTTTTTTGTTGTTGTTTTTTACTTCAGAGAACCTTTACAGATCCTCACACATAATGTTTATAAACATAGAATATGGGTTAATATTATATACAATTGGTGGTGTTGTGAGAAGTGAGATGACTATTAGTGAACATGCCACAAGAATTAATCGCAAGTCCTCTTTCTAGTTTTTCCTAAACCAAATAGAAACAGCTTCTATTTTTGCAATAATTGTCTGAGTTCATCATCACAATTCGTTTACTTTGGGTTTATTTTCATAATAAATCTATTTTTCTGGTTTGTCATTGTGTGTCCTATAAATAAATATGTATCCGGTTCATACTGTCAGACGATACTAAAGAGGAAATATGTTTACCTGAGTAAAATAGAAATGTCATTATTTTCCCTTGGGGTAGGAGGATTCATTGTTTGCAGGAAAAAAAAATGGAGCATTTAAATTATATTGAATTTGTAGAATCACTGCCATCCATTAGTGTTCACAAGTTAACCACTAGGTGTCATTATATGTTCTTTGGTATTCTTTCTGTGGTGGAATGTATTGGCTATTAGAATAGAATAGAATATCATATCTTTATTGTTAGTACAACGAGATTAATATTGCAACTCCTGTTGCTCCTGTTGCTCGATGCTATAAAAATATAGCCTATGTTAAAAATAGGTAAAAGTACAAATTGGTAATAAATTAATAAATAAATCAATAAATAAAAATAGCAATAGAGTGGAAAGAGAGAATATTAGCCTATAGTGCGCCTGGTGTAGTCGTATGTCTTTGAAAGTTAGAATTAAACCTTAAAGTCATCTTCTGTCATGTCCACAGTGCCAAACATGTATTTTCCAAGTAAAATATGAAGCCTAATATTTTATAAATATTAGACTAAACATTTGTGTAGATAGATATAGATAGATAGAAGCTTTTATGTTACCTACTGTTTTTATTTATCTGTTTATATATACTTTTGTGTTTTTTGTGTTCTTGTTATGCACCGTACCACCAAAACAAATTCCTTGTATACTTGTGTACTCGGCAATAAAAACAATTCTGATTCTGATTCTGATTCTGATTCTGAAAGAAAATCTGGAATCGAAAACAAAACATGACGTCACTATAATTAAACTCAACCGCAGGGGCTGCTGGGAGAATCTTGCTGTGCTGGAGACATTTTGGATTTAAAGGGGCTGAGCTAGCCGTCAGTCCTAGCTCTCGGTAAGTGAAAGCTGTATTTTCACTAACTAATATTAGAATTGTGTGAACCTTGTATATGACCGTGTCCTTATGCGGTATCAATTTGAGATACCGTGTATATAAATTATTAGCGCGGCGGTTTGAACAGGGTGAACTCGCTACAATTAGGGAGTGGTGATGCTAGCTGGTTAGCTGAAGCTAGCTAATCGCTAACCGGAGCGCTAAACTGATCAAAAAGCAAGCTTCATTGTGAGGTTAGCTAAATTAACGAGTATTCGTCCAGAAAATATCCTGGTCAATCCAGGGAAGGAAAGAGCGGGCAAATGTTACCCTAATTGTTAATATAGAACCTGTAGAAGGAGGTAGAAAAATCATAGCCCCGCTGTGAACAGTGGAAGTCATAACAAGATGAAATTGTGAGTCTAGTAATGAGCAGTGCTCAGTGGAAGTCACAACAAGATGAAATTGTGAGTCTAGTAATGAGTAGTGCTCACTCAAGTCAATTGTTAGACCATCTGATCCGTTGTTTATTGTTTTGGATTAATTTGCAAATGTTCAGAACACTCTGTTTGTGTTCCAAGCACATGAATGTTGTGCAGAGTCATTAACATGTAGCTACCACTGTTAGAATCACATTTCTAGCACTGAGTTTCAACACCGCTGACGTTACATCATTGTAGGGCTGGGTAGACATCAGTGTTATGAGCACAGGTGTCACCCTTTCTACGTGACGCTCCTTAAGTTAGTCAGATGCTCTACCTAGTATGTCTTCCTGCATCAGTAACAAAATGCAGGCAGTTTTCAGACAGCCATTAGTGGGAAAGCAGCCCTCCAGCAGCTGGTCTCAGTGGTGTGATGGATGACTGTGGACAGTGGCAGTGGCACTTCCCTGCTGGTTGTCCCAGGCCCTGCCACACCCTCCTAGATGGCTGGCTCTCCTTTGTGTCTGGTAGGGATGCAAACAGTGTTGTTGGATTGCTGTTTCTGCAGGAAACGGAGGAAGATAAAGTGATCTGATGGTGTCAAACTTCATCAAGTAGACAGGAAATGCGTCTCTAGGGAGATGGCACAGAGATCAGCCACTGGCTTGTTGATGCACCCACTGCAGTCTGCCTCTTTCCATTTCCTGCTAGTATTTTACTATTATGACACCAACAAGCACCGCACCCTCTCTGAAACGGTCTGTTTCCATAGCCTGTACTGTGTTTTGTATTTGCCCAAGCTCAGCTTTGCAATAAGGTTGTATAAACGTTTGTAAGTTTCCTTGAAACCAAAGCCACGTGATATTAAAGGAGAAAATAGTTTTTTCCTGCCCTAAAGTCAGTTTAAGATTCTATTTGCAATTACACTTGGCAGTAAGGTTGTCACAATAGCAGAATTTTAAACTTTGATGCAATACTAGTATGAAATAAAAATAATACTCGATACCTCTTTCGATACCATGGCAAAAGAAAAAAAGTCCTTGGCACTCAGAATAGGATAATTGTTTTTCTTTTTTTTTTATTAACCTGCACACAGTGCTGGTACAGAAAAAATCATTGAACACCAATGCACAATAGATTTTCTTCCCTGTTTTTTCATCTGTCCAGCCTTGGATTGAAAATCTGATTGTAGATCTGTTTTTTTTTATAGCTTCTGTACTTTGAATGTGGATATCATATCGTTTTAAAGACGTGGTATTGAAAAAGTCAAAGTATCAATACTTTACAACCTGACTTGGCTGTAGCAAGTGCACATTTATACACAATTAAGGGTTATTCTGTTTATGCTCTGCTTGGAGATCAGTGTGTAAAAGCACAATTGACTTGAATGTCTGCAGAGCAGTGATGGTAGAGAGATATGAGGACTGAGAAACAAGGGCCTGAGTGATGATGGTGCTTTCCAAAGGGAGCTGTGAAAATGTAAGGCTTGAGGCCTCTCTGGAGATGGAGGCTAATGAAGAGTGGAGCTCTGGATGGGCAAACACGATAGAGAGACGGCACACTCCTTAGAGGGAAACACAC
Source organism: Heterobranchus longifilis (assembly GCA_028570985.1). Lineage (NCBI taxonomy): Eukaryota > Metazoa > Chordata > Actinopteri > Siluriformes > Clariidae > Heterobranchus > Heterobranchus longifilis. The sequence continues at coordinate 10,802 of JAOVVB010255940.1, forward strand.
CAGTCAATACAGAGTCCACAAAGTTATTTCTGTAAACATAAAACTGTCTTTCATAACACTGTTCGCTCCTCTTGGGCATTTGTATTGGCTTCTGGGCTGGATGTGCTGCAATTGCTGCAACGTAACATGACCTTTGATCCCCCTGCAAGGTTGATTCATCTAACTTGCCCATAGAATTCAGTACCTAATCATCCCTCTCATCAAAACAATGTCAAATTAAGATTTGTTGTGTTTGAAGAGATTTGTTTATTTTGATAATATGAGGTTTGAAGTGTTTTACTATACACATACGATTCTTTTGTATTGTTAGTTCACAAATCCCTAAATAATGTTAGAAAATGATGATTCAGGGTAGGTCATCTGCATTCTAGCTGTGGTTGAAATGTGGGAACAGTAACACTTCTTTGGATTGTTTTTTCTCTTAAGGACAACAGGTGATCTATTGCTACTTTATGCCAGATATTTGACTTGTGCTTGTGTTAGGATTTAATCATGTAATCAGAAACCAGATAGCTCTCAAATCACTGCTGTATTATTGAGCTCGTCACTGAATAGATTGTCTTAGGGCGGGGTGATAATTCAATATGATAATTTATCGTCTTTCAGTGGAATTGTATCATGATGAAATCGTATATCGATCGATATTTATTTGGTGCTAAAGTTCTTAATTAAATGAGAAAATACTCAGTACTTTTAATTTGACAAGCCACAAGGAGTATCCAAAAATAGGCCTTACCATGTGGTTATTTCATATAGACTATTTATTTATTGAATTATAGAAGATTTTGGCGATATCCCCCAGTCCTAGATTGTCTGTCTGTATAAATACACATTTCCTGAGATATATATGATCATTGCAGTCCTCTGTCATGTTGCAAGTTTGCTGGGCTACAAATGGTTCCTGTCACTTTATGACCATTTGCTGGAATGCACACAGGTTGATTTTATAATGTGTGTATGTGTAAATCCGTGTAATATTTTCACATACTGTGTAGTACCATGAGACAGTAGGTTTTGACCTTGCAGTGTGTTGCGTGCCCTCATCCTTGGTAGCATGTGAAACTCCCTTTGTGCCTTTTAACTGGTGTCACTGGGTCCATGCATTGTGTGTCATTAGACCTATTCCTTTGTGTCTGATGAGTATTAGAGGAGCAGAGTCTAGATCAGGATGGCTCCCTCCCCCACCTGCTCCTCCACACTCCTCTGCTCTCCTCCCGCTGTGGGTGGGGCCGTCTCTCGATGTGCGCCCTGAGCTGATGTTGTTCTGACGAAGCAGTGGGAAGGTCATCATCATCCCGCTAGCAGCTCCCGTTCCTCCTCCTCTCCCCACCATTGGCAGTCATCACTCTCATTCCTGTCCTGTTTCATTTCCATTCGCCTCTGTTTCACTCCGAAGGTCTCCTTTTTTATTTTAAAGAGGATCGCTTTAGATTAGCGCAGCGATTTTTATGATGCACTTTGCCGGCGTGTAGTGCTATTGCTGCAGGAGGAGTCATTATTTCATCAGCTTTTCACCGTGCCAAAGTATGAGGCTCTGATCTGCCACTGAAACCGAGGTTAGTTTTCCAGTCCAGCAAGCTGTAGCAGCTGAACACATTGACAGCATGAATGATATAATGGCTTGAGCCTTTAGTAGGCATTTAGTGGGTTTTGAAATTGTTTTAAAGATTGTTAAAGACTGTAATTTTCCCTTTTTTCATATGTTGTCAGTTGTTTCCCATCGTTTTTCCTCATGAAAAAGAGCCATGACCATTTTGCTCAGAATAAGTTGCTTAGGCTAACTATAATGGTCCTATACGTATATTGTATAAACATGCCACTCTAATGGTTTTAGATTGCAACCTCATTGTAAAGCTACACTTCATGAAATAGTCCATCTGTTGCAAAGTACCAATGAGAGGCTGGAATATCTGTTAATGCACCATTAACAGTCTTATATCTATCTATCTAGCTCTGAGCTGAGGGATTTGTTGAAAATGGTTTTCCCCATGTGACCTTACTTTTTATTTGTTTTAAGAAGTGAGTAATCATTTCTTCTTACTTACTACTCGCTGCTACTAAACCTTGATTAACACTTGATCCTGATCATGAGGAAATTTAGATAAAAGCCCAAATCAAATGAATATGTGCTGCTGTATAGTGACATGTACATGGTGATAGCCTTTTTTTTTTTTTTTTTTTTTAATTGTCCCCAAGAGCACTTTCAGCAGTGTTAAGTCGTATTCTGGGCTTCATGAATTAGAGCTTTGTCAGTCTGTTGTATTTCATAGTAACCTTTGGTGCTATTATTTGTTTTATGTGCACATGATTTGTATGAAACACAAAAAAGTAAATGTTAAAGATTAATTCAAGGGCGGTCTTTGTAGAGAAAAACCACAGGCCTGTTGGACTTTATCTCACCTCTTTAAAGACATGGAAAATATTAACTCCGGCTGTCTGAGGAAAGCACAAGTCCTTGATACAGGTGTTTGTGTATTTAATCAAGGCGAAGCTGCTTGTTTCTCCCCTGACTGACATGAAAGTGCTTCTTCTCTTTGTGAGCTGCCGTGTACACTCAGCTAGTCAGGCCTTTCATCCACATAGGCGTTTAACTGCTGGGACGACTCGGAGTAACTGTACGGGTAATAAGCTGTCTGATCTGTGAATATGCTTGATCTTTCAAAAAGATAATTTCATATCTTGTTCAGAGCAGGTAAGAGTTTTGGCACCAGCCCTTATCAGGGAGAAAAGTGCCGTGGGCTCCGATGGCAGGGCAAACTTCTCCTCTGTTTCGCATGTCTTCATGCAAAAGTTAGGTTTCTTTCATCCCCTTGATTTTATTTGGGGCTTTTTGTAGCATTATTATATTATATTAACTCAAAATGTTATACAAGACAGTCATCTCTTTGACCATGCAAATGAGCTTGATTTGTTTGTGGCATTTGAATAGACATGTATGGAAAATAGCGAGTTCGTTTATTGCAAGGACAGAATGGCCTTCAGTTATCTGTTCTGTGGTCTGTTTTTTTGTGTGCAAGTTCTCCCATAAACGTGTTACTTCTTGCCTGCTGACTAACATTACCTTTACCATATTTGACTGTTCTGCACGCTTGCAACCACTGACATAAGCCCTCTGGTCATTTTGTTTTTGGCATACTAAACATGTGCATACCCTGACTATAGAACCTCCATAGAACAGTTTTGTACTCATAAGTTCTTACCAGATCTGTTTTATATATTTCTGATCATATGCTGCTCTTTTGATCTTGATGCTTGGCCTCAATTTATCTTTAAAGATTTTAAAGCTAGCTGCAAATACAAGGTCACACTTTTCCTAGACTTCCACGTAGGTATATTCTATATTTGATGATCTGAAATCTCTTGAAGTGGTTTAGAAAGAGTGCATGCTATTCATTTATTGTATGTTATTCCATTTGACTGGGGTCGTTTTGAAGTGGCATGAAAAACGGATCCTGTCACTCTGAAGAGGTTGACTGTCCCTGTGAGTTTGCTTTTTACTGCTCTTCTCTTTCTTCCTGTAAAATTGAAGGAAAAAGATGATCATATATGAAGAGCAATAAAGTACTAAATTGCAGATGAGAGATGCCCAATGTAGAAGAGTGGGCAGAGCGTGTCCAGCTGGAGGATGGTAGATGAAGAGCAATAAAGTACTAGATTGCAGATGAGAGATGCTTAATGTCACCTCTGGGTAGCGTATATATATCTAATATGCTCTATATGAATCAGTCAGCACTGCTTCAGCATTTTAACAGCTTAAACAAGATGCTACCTGCTAGGGCTGAGCAATATGGAGAAAATCAAATACCATGATATTTTTGACCAAATTCCTCAATATCGATATTGTAACGATGTTTTAGGGTTGACAATTGGAGATTTCATCGAATATTTGCGCAATGATATTTCTGATAAATAATCATCAAAGGCTAATTCAGTTAGATATGGACGGAGCCTTCTGTCTGTACTCTGTGTTAATTTTGTCTGTATTTCTGCATGTTCTCTTAAAACTTACAGAGTTATCGTGGGGGCAGTGTAGCGCGAGACGAGGAACACATTTTTAAAAAATGGCGGAATGGAATGGCGATGTATTTAATACATTATTTAATAGATGTAGAAATGTTGTATTTAATGGGCTCAAGGACCACTGTCATCTACAACACTGTCTCCGCTTTTCCCTCTTTCTTAAGAGGTACATTATTACGACTTCCTCCACCGTCCTGTTTGTTGTTGTCAGAAACCTTTTGACTCTCTTTTGCCCTCTGGTGGTTGTATTGCTTAATGCATGGAAGTATACATGTGGGCAGTGACGGTGACATCGAAATGAACAGATCTGTTTTCGTATGTAAGGGGAGCATAAATGAGCCTTCCTGTGGATATAATGACTAAGTGTGGATTACGGCAAATAATAGAACAGTTCAGAAAAGACAACACATTAGACAAAATCTAAGAAGACATCTAGTCTCGTATCACGATATTGATACATTGCCCGGCCTTACTACCTGCTTTGCATCAGGCTTACTCCACCCTTCACTTATTCCTTCGCCACACAGGAAGTTAACAGAGAAGCCTCTTTGTTGGAAAAGAGGAAAAATCAATTGATACTTTAACCTTACGAACATTACGCATTGTTTGAATTCTTCAATGGATTTAAGTAAGCGGGTTCATGAACCCAAGGATGGTAAAGCTTTACTTGGAGGAAAGGAAAAACAATATAATTTCAAGTTGAGAGCTTTTCACCTGACAGCAGATACGGTATGTTTTGTTCTCCCATACACTCCATAGTGTTAGGTTACAAGCTGACACTTTTTGTTATCGATCACTGCTGCACTTCTGCCCATCCAGAGCCTCCAGCTGCTGGTACACCGGCTCCACTGTCATCCTGATTAAAGCTCGTTTCCAGTAGCTGCTCCTGTGAGCTTGTCTAGTGTCCATCATGAAATATATTAGCATAATAAATAACACTTCCCCCGACAGAGCCCAGCTGTGTGATTACATGATGTGATATGCATAACACCACAGGAGGGACGCAATTACTGGATATAGCAACAGACCCTGTTGAATGTGTTGTCTGTGCGTCATCTGTAAAACTGAGGCAAAGTCCACTGAAAATTCACAAACTGATGACATTTTCTGTAAGAAGACATCTACAAATTAACAGACTATGGTGGGTGAAAAATTTAATATGAATATAATGAAAATAATTACTTCTGAATGGACCGATTGCCAATAGCTGATTCTCGATACAGATGGGATTTTTTTGTTGTTGTTTATTTATTTTTTTGTCATTTATTCCCCCTTTTGTTCCAGGGAAACAAAGAAATCTTCATTATTAAAAAAAAAAAAGGTCAGATTCTTAACCCAGCATTTAATCGCCATCGCTGAATATTGAAGAAAAATCTACTGTAATTACTCTCAACAGGATTTAACATCGCTGTCATTATCTCTTCTTTTGTCACATTACATAGCTATTTATTGCAATTGTTTAGGTCGTTTGTTAGTCTTTTGATTTTCTCAGTGCTCTGCTTTTAATAGACATGCAAGTAGAAATGCAAGTAGCAAGTCAGGGAGTGGCTCACTAATGGTGTAGTATATTCTTCTCTTGGCAGATGGCTCTCAGCTGGTTGTTTATCACTGCAAGCCCCCTCATCCTTAACCTTGTATCCTCACTGCTGCTAACGTACAGAATGCACTAGCTCAACATTGCCTGGACTCCAGTCTGAAGGGCAGGGCTGCTTTTTGCACGATATAGCCAACGGTGGCGTGGCTCAGTGAGTCATAGGTTATCTTCAGACTGTTTGGGGGAAAATGGCACATGATGTTCCCTGCACTCACTAAAAGACATTTCTTCAGAACACAATATTGACACTGGGTTTTTTTTTTCTGTGACTTGACCAGCTGCTAAGCTGTATTACTGAGGCTTTTGTCATGTCATCCATCCTCTCCTTAACTCTTCAGCCAGCTCTGTTTGGATAAAGTGCTGGCACCACAAGGCACCCACACTGCAGCATCTGTGTGCCCTCTGTTGCACTGCAAGCTGCAGCCCGTCTCCCAAACCAGAGCTTATTATAGGTGCCAAATCCCAGCAGCCTGTCCACCAGAATAATATGTCTCTGTGGCCCTGGGCTATGCATAAAGCAGGCATTATATATGCATGTCTTTACGCTGTATGTGCCCATTCATTCAACCCTTGCAGCTGAGTAATTCACAAGACTTGGTTGGAGCATAGTTCATGTGTTTCAGTTAACAACCCCGCTTCTTTCTTATTGAACTGCATACATTCTGAATTTGTTTAATTTAACAGCTCAAAGAAATGCTGACCTATCTCACCCATGAAATTTGAATTCCCCCGGCTCTGGTGATAAAACATGAGTTCATTACCCCTTTTATGGCTGTCGCGTTGCTCGTGGATCATGCTACTAACTCATTTGTGGAGCACAGAAATGTCCATATGTGCGTTCCAATATCCATACTACCATACTATTTAGTATGCCAGAAAAAGATCCAGCTAGTACGTCCCAATACATAGTATGTCAAATGCACTATGCCAAAAAAAAATACCAGGATGTCTGGTGGCATTTTCCAGTATGTAAGCCAGCATGCTTTCCTGGCTATTCTGGCCCACAATCCTCTGCGCAGCATATATGAGCAAGAGGGGTAATGTTATGACAAAGTAGGATATCTCAAATGAATGAAGGGCAGCTGCAGTACGTAGTAAAAAGAAAAAGAAAAAGTATGTGATTTGGAATGCAGCCACTGGTGTCTGTCGGCATCAAGGGCGGGGCTCTGCACTGTCAGATATTGATATCTATAAACAGAGAATGGTGAGTGGCTTCTGTCATGTCACCCATCAGAGAATGACTTAGATGGTTTATAGTATGAAAGATCACACTCTCTGGTAAATAGAGGAACAGTAACAAGAGACATGTTGTGACAGTTGCAGCTCAGTCGAGCTCTCGGGCTCTGTGTTGTGAATTACAGTGTTAAACAAGCACAGCTGCATCTTTGGAAGACCGTTCTGAAAATGTCCTTTTAATGTGGCAGCTGCTGCTGTTTAAATTTTCCCACAGTGTCCAGTGGGTTAGCCTGTTGTAACAGCCGGCTCCTCCCCCCTTTTTTTTGTCAATCTGTCCAGGTTTCCCTGAGCTACATAGAAGATGTCCACCATGGTGTATCCACGGGAAGAGAAGCTCGAGAAGCTCTCTCAGGAAGAGATCATCTCCAACACGAAGCTGGTGATCCAGGGTCTGGAGGCCCTGAAGAACGAGCACAACTCCATCCTGCACAGCCTCCTGGAGACCATCAAGTGCCTAAAGAAGGATGAAGAGGCCAACCTGGTGCACGAGAAGTCCAACCTGCTCCGCAAGTCCGTGGAGATGATTGAACTGGGCCTGGGAGAAGCACAGGTAAGACACGATGGTGGAGGTATGATAACTTAATGAGTAGATATAGTTGGTCATTAAGGTCAGGGTTCCTGCAGATCCTTAAAAAGTTGCATTGAATCTAAAAATAAGGCCTTAATTGGTATTAAAATGTCTTAAAAATGCTAAGACATGGGAAGTATGATTTTTATGAATCGAAACAGAAGTCGTTTTACAAAAATATTAACCGAATGGCTCTCCTTTTAATGTGCAAGTTCAACAAAAGGTGCCTATTTAACCAAGATTTTGCGGCATGGCTGAAACTGGTACAAGGCCATGCATTCAAGGCTCGGTGTATTTTATGCATAACATTTTTCAAACTCGGCACCGTGGGAGTGGAAGTGGAATCCCACATGCAGAGTGAGAAACACATCAGTAAGAAAACATGCCAACAAATGCCAGGTATTTCCCAGTTCTGTTCTACCAAACTATGAATATAAAATGTATATGAAATGTATATATTTCATGATAAAAGTAGGTAATCCACAGCAATAATTCAATTTGCTGAGTGTAATGTAGGGCTGCATGCAGCATCTGATCTGAATAGGCCAAAAAAAAAAAACAACTCTTCTATTTCAGGAAAATGAATTCTCATATCATAGCATTTATTTTTGTTAAAACAAGTCATGCTTTTGGTTGTGAACTTTGTTTTGGTTTAAATTTTAAAAAAGAAAAAAAAAGAAAGAAAGACTGCCCTAAGTAATTGATCAGTTCTTTTTTTTCTCCAGTTGTAAAATTGGTCTTAAATTACATTCCAACTGGCATTAAAAAGGTCTTAAAAAGTCTTAAATCTAACTTGTCTTAATCTGCAGGAACCCTGTGGGATGATATGAGCAAGAAAGAAAATGTTCTGTAAAATAAAGTGGGTTACAGTATTTAAATTCGCAATTGGCAGAAAAAGCGAGAACGGTTCACAATGTACTACGTTTGTGTATGTGTTATTTCACCCACACAGCCATGTGTTACTGTCTGCCACTTTGTGTGTTTCTGCTTCCTCATTCTATACTGAGCTTGTGTGGTGATCATGATTCATTCGGGTTGTTGTCTCCTGCTTCTGCCGCTGCAACAGTTTGTCTTTGTTAAATGTCTCCCTCCCAGGTGATGATGGCCCTGTCCAACCACCTGAACGCCGTGGAGTCGGAGAAGCAGAAGCTGCGTGCGCAGGTGAGGAGGCTCTGCCAGGAGAACCAGTGGCTGCGCGACGAGCTGGCCAACACGCAGCAGAAGCTGCAGAAGAGCGAGCAGAGCGTGGCCCAGCTGGAGGAGGAGAAGAAGCACCTGGAGTTCATGAACCAGCTCAAAAAATACGACGAGGACGTCTCACCCACTGTAAGCACTGCATTACTGAGTATTACTTGGTCACTGATATATTTTTGGGAGATTGCGTCCACCATGTTTCTTGTGTTGTGGTTAGATTGTTCTCATCTTTAAAATATATTGTTCTTCTTTAACACTGTTAACCGTAAAACACCGAATTCAATCGACTGGATGCAGATTTAATTTATTATTCAGCCTATGCAGTGAAATGGAGATGATTTGTTAGTTATCTTAAGCAAAATTGGACAGAAATAGTCAGAAAATACTGATACAAATCTTTTGCTGTGAATGGATTTGGAACATTTTTTTTTAGTTAGAATCTGCCTTAAAATAACTGATTTAACTCTAAAGAGCAGCAAACTGTCGATGATATCTGATACAGGAGAAAAAACACAGAGCTGTCTTCCAGGAATGAGCCTTTCTGGTCAGGTCCTTATTGATCCGACGGTGTGGATGAATCGCTGCATATTCTGACTTTATTCTTAGTCACAAAAAGAGGCTGTAATAGCCTCTGTCCACTAACTGATTATTGCAGGAATCCATCCTGCCAGTACCCTGAAAGATCTTTATTCTGGCTCTGGAAACAGCTTTCCCATTTCTCAGCTTTTAACAGGCTTCTGCATTAAAGTCCAACTGAAATCACATTTAGTTATTTGTATACTGTTTTCTGCAAGGTTTGATTGGCTGTATCGAAAGAAGATAAGATCCCCACACAAATATATGTCTACATATTCAGATACAACAGTATAATATATAATAATATAATAATAATAATAATAATAATAATAATAATAATAATAATAATAATAACAGTTTTACATGGTGTTAATGCAAAACAAGGGGGTATATATATAAAAATGTATATATATAAAATATACATTATTTTCTCCTTCATGGTTGAGCAGATATTTACGTCATAGTAGATGAAAAAATGATATTCAATTTCAGTTGGACTTGAATAAAAATCTTTTGATGAATACAGCGTCCATTTATCTTTAGAATCCAATTCATCCTGTCAAGGTGAAATAACGAATAGATGGACTGCATTTATATAATGCTTTTCTAATCTACCAACCACTCAAAGCACTTTACAACACACACACACACTCACACACACGCACACCCCCACACACACACACACACACACACACACACACACACACACCCACACATTCATAGCTTATATAGATATCACTTTTTATCCATCTTTAACATTGCTGTACTGAATATGAGGTATTATTATCTTAAAAGATCCCTTGGCTTGAATGTTTGAAAAGATGAAATCGACATAACAGCGTTGGCAGATGGTCGTCCGTGATTCTTGCTGGCTGTGTGTTAGAGGATCTGACTGGCAGGTTTGTTTTTATCCTCTCAGCAGGAGGAGAAGGACCGAGAAACACCAAAGGACTCTCTGGACGACCTCTTCCCAAATGATGAGGAGGAGCATGGCCAAGGAAGTAAGAACAACACTGTTCAGCAATTCAACATATGATTTTACTCACCCAATAGAGAAGTTTGCTTCCAAAATTGTATAGTCATCATTTAGAGTAAAGGGCTAATAATACATGTTTATCCAAAAATATTTATAGTATGGGATTAAAACGAATGATCATTATTAGATTTGCAATTAGTAAAACAATTGAGACTTTTACTGCATGATGCTCAACATCTGTGTTGTGGTCAAAAAGAATGACACTTACATACTTTCTTCTTCCTGATAATATAAAATAATAATATTCATAAATCTTGTTAAAAGAACTCTGCAGCACGGTTGTCAATAAGCACAGCTGCTTTGAATAAGGAAAATCTGGCATTTTTGGTTCAGGATGTCTGTGGATCCTTAATAAGTTTTAAAAGACATTGAATTAATTCCTTAATTGGTATTAAAATGTCTTAAATCAATCTTTCAAAAGTCTTAAAAATGCTAAGGCATGGGAAGTAGGAATTTATGAATCTTTTTTTTCTGGTGTTGCATTGTAAAGTCTCAAAATAATTGGTAGGCTCTATTTTTTTTATAAGTTACCAAATGCCTCTCGCATTAACGTACAAATTCCAACGAAAACTGGAGGTGGCTGAAAACGGTGCAATGCATGCATGGTTCAGTTTATTTTATGCAAAATGTTTTTCAAACTCTGCACAATTGAAATCAAGGCAGTGGAATCCCACATGCAGAGTGACAAACACAAAATTGCCCAAAAAATGTATTTCCCAGTTCTGTTTTACCCTCGTCTTTGGTTATTGTAAAATTGGTCTTAAATTTCATTCCGAGTTGCTTTAAAAAGTCTTAAATCTAACTTGCTTTAAGCTGTAGGAACCCTGTGGTTTGATATTAAGACCATATTGGCCCGATTATCTGGTGTCACATCCCTCTCTGACTAAATTAACCTGACTCTCTCAGTCTGGGACACTGGGGTAGATAATCTTGTGTCATGCCATTAAATACTAATTGAATTATCCCCATAATCGAATTATTCCCTGAAACAGTATCGTTTACATGCAAATGTAGTTGGAGATATAATCAGGTCGAGCTGACCTTTGACCTGTGCGTGTGACTCCACAGTGCAGCACCAACACAACAGTGCGGCCGTGGCTGCAGCCCAGCAGGGAGGCTACGAGATCCCGGCCCGTCTGAGGACCCTGCACAACCTGGTGATCCAGTACGCCTCCCAGGGCAGGTACGAGGTGGCGGTCCCCCTCTGCAAGCAGGCTTTGGAGGACTTGGAGAAGACTTCTGGACACGACCACCCGGACGTGGCCACCATGCTCAACATCCTGGCCTTGGTCTATAGGTCAGAAATGTCTCCATATGGGAGCTAGTTTACTGTTATTTCACTGTCATCTTGTCCTCCTTTCTACACAACATTTGGTTTCCTCACTTTGTCTCTGTCACTGTCTCTGCAGGGATCAGAACAAATACAAAGAGGCCGCCCATCTGCTCAACGATGCTCTGTCCATCCGTGAGAAAACCCTGGGCAAAGACCATCCCGCTGTAAGACTGCACCATCGTCATGGCAACAATATCTTCATGTTGACACATCCATAGATCAGATTAGTCATCTGTTGTTGCTTCATAATTGCTGGAAGACTCTGCCAACAGGGAGGCAATAACCGCACACTATATTCACTGTTCTGTGCAGTCTCTATGGATTTCTTTTCACCATTAAAGTATAGATTTTCAAACATGTGCCTGCAGGCTTTAAAGTAATCAACTGCTGAATGTCTCTTTATACATCCAGCATGGCCCAAACCACAAAGTCCTTGCAGTCAGAATACAACGAGTAATGGAAAAACATTAAAACATACTATATATTTCATTGCCGTTGTGAACAGATTTGTATGAATCGATTGACACTGTGACACCAAAACATCTTGTAAAGCCTAAAGGACGCTATTAAAGCCCAGTGCTGCTCCCCGCAGCTCTGTGGGCTTTTACTCTTGTCACTCGATACAGAATAATGAAACACAAAGGCAGGTTGCTACCACCCGGTGTAATCCAGGTGGCCTCTGTTGTGCAAGTTAACAAGAGCTAGCTCAAAGTTCAGCTCACACAGATTAAAATAAACACATTCATGAATGAGTTCACATTCATAGTTAATCATTTTTGAATTATGAACTAAGTTCGCAGTCCCAAAAAATGAACTAGTTCATGTTAATTTCTTCAGTTTTTTTTTTTTTAATGAGATGCTCCGAGACCGGTCGGATGCTTCAGTGTGGCTGACGATGTCTGTTCCCCGGTTGAATAATGTCTCCCTGCTGTTAAGATGATGTTTCCCGTAGCGTTAGTGATGAGGTTTGGTTCAGATTTAGGTAGGGGGAAACATATCGACAGGGAAACAGTCTTCAACACAGCACCGGCATGCCGGGTGCCACAAAACACAGTGTTGCGACACTGAACGACGCTCGCGTTCGGATACGAACAACGGATACGTTCAGTTCACCGTTAATCAAAAACATGAGCACGTTCAATAAGGATATAACGATACCAAAAACTCCTCGGTATGATAATATCACAATAAAAAAGTCCTCCGTACAATATTTAGCGCGGTATTAGGCTCCAGTTTGTTTTTGTCTCGTCCCGGTGATGGCACATCTGTTGATGCTGTCGGATGTACTTTACCATGTTGGATTTGTTTCCATTCACTAATGTTACTCTACTGGAGCAGATTTAGTTACTTATATATCTCTGAAAGGTGAAAAATAGCTCTGAGGTGTAGCGGTAGACTCATGTAAGATAGGATGAACTTTAGTGATCTTTGTTCTTCAGTTGTCATGGTGACAGCTGTGACTCTTTGTCACCCTCCGCTGGCCCTATTGAAGACACTTACGAAAGTCATAATTCTGTGATCCTTAGAGGAATAATCTGATATTGCGATAAATTATGTCAGTCCCACATCGGTATCAAGATTTTTTATCGCGATATTCGATACATCGTTACATCCCTGACGTTCAATGAATGCTGCAGGTGGCTTTGAGCTTTTTGAAAAGACTCCTTGATTGAACAATATACATTATATGTGATAAGTCATTAGACACCAGTAAATGTCCTTGAGAAAGGAAGTGACATTACTCAGGTTTTCTCTCTGTCTGTCTGTCCAGGTTGCCGCGACGCTGAACAACTTGGCTGTGCTGTACGGAAAGAGGGGGAAGTACAAGGAGGCCGAGCCGCTGTGTAAGAGGGCTCTGGAGATCAGAGAAAAGGTAGGCCACATCCCTGGATTGCACCAGTAGAGCCGTCCGCAGCAGTGCTATCGAGGCCTCATCTCGAGGCTAAACCCATGAACAATTAGCTCTTTGTAATAAAGTAATTAACAGTGATGTCAGTGTGAGCTGCTGTAACACCAGCCACTATAAATAGGGAAAAGAGCAACGGGTTTTCTTAAATTGTCTGTGAAGTCTCCGCTGGGGGCCATTCTCATGTCGGGGGAGTTTAATTGAGAGCACAGCTGAAAATGGAGAGCAGGCGGGAGATGGATAGATAGGAGACATGACGGAGCTACAGCAGGGTTCAGTGAGTCTCTCTTTGCCTGGAAGCTCTATTCTGTCCCCTCTCTATTGATCAGCCTTTTATTAGATCTGCTGCAGCAGGCTGACGTGCAGAGTTGGAGGTGCAGAGGTACAGAATGGAGAGATGCATGAAGATTGAGGTTTTAATTGAAAACGTTTGCTTCTTGTTTTCAATCAGGTCCTGGGGAAGGACCACCCAGATGTGGCCAAACAGCTGAACAATCTGGCTCTGCTCTGCCAGAACCAGGGCAAGTACGAGGAGGTGGAGTACTACTACTGCCGTGCCCTGGAGATCTACGAGAGCAGGCTGGGCCCGGATGATGCCAATGTGGCCAAAACCAAGAATAACCTGGTGAGAAAGAAGTTACCACTACCACATCTAGGGCTGTACTGAAGAGTTCAGAGCTTCATTCATAACTTTCAAATTCTAAATCAACATTTGAATGCTGCGCAGCTTGTTTTGTGTTTTTCTTGCATGTCTATTCATTCTGTTTGTAATTCTGCACAGTTGTAGATAAAGATACTAGATAAAGATACAAATATTATTAGTATTAAACTATTTGTAGAATTAGATTCCAGTGTTGGCCGTGTAGGATTGTTTCTAACTCGTGTGATCCAAACATTTCCAAAGTTGTAAAGTCAAAAAACTGAAAATTTATTGAAAAAAGATCAAAACATAGAGGTAAAAATTTCTTCATGATATTTTATTTATTTTTTCCTGCATAGAGGAATTTTTGCCGCCCCGAAAGAGTTTTTTGCCCCCCCCCCAAAGGAAAATTACTAAGCACCAAAATGATAACACTTGAAAATAAAAATATCAATTCAAATTCTCTCATAAAGTGTTTAATAACAATTTATCAAACAACTATTGAACAAGCAGAACATAAAATGAAATGCACAGTCTTTGACTTCCAGCAGTCAGCTCCCCTCTCATTCACAGCCACTATATTTTACACCTGCGTAGTCGCACCCCGAAGGCCCATTCTGAGCCAGGAAAAACCCTGTTAATAATATTTAATAAAATAATCTGCTTCAGTCCATATTTGTTGGTGTTTAACCTTTTGAAAACATTCTCACTGCCGTCAAAAAACTGTTTGCTCACCTGCTTGCCTCAAAGAGAGGCACACACCTGTATTAACATCTAACAGCACCATCAGTTACATTTATACAACCACCATAATACAAAATCTATTATGACTCTAACAATATTATAAAATATAAAGAAGTTAAGTCTTCACAAAATCAGATTATATTATGTATCTGCATTCACTTGCCGCTTGGCACTCCATCTGATTGATTTTTATTTTATTTTTTATTTTTTTGGGGGGGAGGACGTCATAAAATATGATGACAGACATTCAAAGCATTATTCAAAAACCTCAGTAGAAGCTTTGAATGTTAAAAAAAAAAAACACAGAGACATTCAGTACAGTCCTAACCACATCAGCTTTTATTGTGCTGCCTTTCCCTCTTCCTTTCAAACCCTTTCACTTCTGTACTTTTTATTTTGACAAGAATTACAGTCCCCATTGAGCTGTGACTGTACCAAGGTAAACACAGGCAGAGTCGTTTTATTGTGAGCAGAATCACTCATTTGTTCTGTCAGCCTGAGTGTCTCTGCGGGGGCAGCATGCAAACTGTAACTGCTTTCTGCCTGCAGAGCTTCCACTTGAAATGTACTTTATTCAACTGACGGTTTTCAAGTTTACCCTGTCAGAAATGAAGTGTCAGAAATTAAGTGTCAGAAATGCAGGGGGGCAAATGGCAAGAATGCCCCAAGAAATCTCAGAATGCCCCTAAAAAACGTAATCAAGGGACACAAATTGCCCACATTTAGAAAAAAACAGTTTAGGCCAATATCCTAACCCTACATTAAGCCATCATTTTATTTTCATTGACTTAATTTCCATTTCTGTCTCAGAACACACACACACACACACACAAGCAGCACTAAATGCACTGGTAATAGCAATAGTATGCTCTTCATTTACTCATGTTGGCACAAGATGGTGATAACTGTATGCATTTGAATCTGCGCTCATTTCACATTAAAAACAACAACTATGTGGCGACCTCAAGCTCACCTGGTAGAGCGTGCGCCCCATGTAGGCTGAGTCCTTGGCAGGGCCACGGGTTCAGATCGGACCCGCGGCCCTTTGCTGCATGTCATCCCCCCCTCCTTCTCCCCACTTTCATGTCTATCTACTGTCTAATAAAGGCAAAAAAGTCCAAAAAACAACTATATGCACTAATTACTAAAAGTATCCACACATTTTGTAAATGCTCCAATTTTTTTTACACCTCATGGTGGCAAAAGATGCCCCCCAAATATTTTTTCCTACACTGACTGCACCTGACTTTACAAAAGGGCCGCTATTTTTTTCAACACATGCTTTTTTGAAATAAGTTATGAAAGGCAGCGTCATCATCTAGAGAAGTGTTTATAGAACAACTGTGTTTCAGTTCCTCCTGTTGACATGGTACCCAGCCACTCGTCCTTTGTCCGCTGCCGTGCCTCTTCTCCTTCTGATGATGGAGAGGCTGTATGGAGACAGTGAGGGGGGGCCCTGTGGTATGATATCATTTTGCATGAGTCACAGACCGTGCGCAGGAGAAATATGCAGACTGATCCAGCTCCTGCCGTCTCAGAGGGCACATTCGATCCAACACTAAAATGTGCTTTCTCTTCTCTTTTTTTTCTTCAGGCGTCCTGCTTTCTCAAACAGGGGAAATACAAGGAGGCTGAGATTCTGTACAAAGAGATTCTGACTCGTGCTCATGAGAAAGAGTTTGGATCCGTCGATGGTAAGGCATCATAGGAGATATCGTAGCTTACAGTATATGGAAGCACATGTTAAAAGGGTTATTTCTATGTCCCTTTAGTGGAGATTCTTTTTTTTTCAATCAATCTAGAAACAAAATAATTACAAATTCATCCCAAGAAAAATTGGTGGTGGGTCACATCAAACCTCCCCTCAGAATATACAGATTAGATTTGGGTTTTTTTGTTGTCTTATCTTCCATCTATTGTTTGTCTCACACCAGCGAGCGAGTGAGTGATGGAGAGATGTTCTGAGCAGGGTGCCGACCTTCACCACTCAGAGGACACAACCTAAACAAAACTTTTTAAAGAATAAAGAGTTTACGTGACTGAAAGATGAACTCTGGCAATTTTCTTCTCTTTTAAAGTTGGGCTTTTTGTTGGCTTTCCTCCAGGGATTAGAGTGACTGTTTTGAAAAGGAAATGAAAGGGACTCGGCACAATGCGCCGCTTTTTAAGAAAAACATCTCTTTCTGAGAGGTTTATTTTTCATGTGTCACTTAACTTGACAATAGCGCTCTGATTTTTTTTTAAAAACCTGTTGATGGTTAAAGGAAGCAGCAACAGCAGCGTTAAGCAGCAACAGATTGTGTCCCTGAGAATGAAAAAAAAGTGGTTTATATTTTATCACCAGCAAACGGTGTTAAATATCTTTTCATTTTGAGTTGTATAGGTGCTATGTTTGTGTGTTTCAACAGCATTTATAATGAATCTGTTAATTGTAAATGTTTACTCAGAGTATCTGAAAATGGTGTGTGTCACTGTTTATATAACATCACCAGTATCTCCTTCTGTCACGTGCTCAGGTTTTTGTGCACCACCACAATTTAATGTCGCATTTATAGTGTTTTCTACAACGGCGTATTAGGGCAGTTGTAGGTTGACAAAAACTAGGGGGAGGGGGTAATATTCTGAGAATAAAAAATTAATTTCTGACATTAAAGTCCCAAATTTATTTTGTTAAGGAACCAAATTCCTTCACACCTCAGTCGCTGCTGTGTATTATGCCTGCAGTGGATGATCTAATCAAATTCTACTTTTCGGATGCTTATAATAACATGGTGATTATGTGCCACAATACACGGCGAGACAATCTGATCCAGTCTTGCAAAATGAAGCGATGTGGTTCCTTGACAAAAAAAACATTTTTTCTTTTTTCCTTGTCAATTTAAGATGTTAACCTTGGAAATTCTCAGTTTTACAATTGTATCTACAATGGCCCTCATATGCCGTTCTAGTTTTCTGTACTGAGATGTATTGACCTGTTTCTTTCTTAATTTATTTGGGAAAAAAATCAGCAAAAATATGAAAATATTAAATTCAAAATAAAGATGAGTTACTGTACTTGCAGTGTATTCCTAAATATGCTCAGTTTATATTATTAACAACAGCCAGATCTCAGGATTCAGCAGCCTCTTCTTGTATTTGTGTAGACAAGTACATATAAAAACAATGTGAAAAAGATTGTCTCCCTACGACACCAGAATATTTGACAGACTAGACAAACTGAATCACTGAGTGGCTGATTTCACTATTCTAGTCAGGAGGGTAATGTGGTAAACTCAGCCTGCATCATGAATAAATCATGGTGGATTTAATGAAATTAAATTGTACTGTATGTAGACCACCTCTCCTGTCTGTTTGTCTGCAGCTGAAAACAAGCCCATCTGGATGCACGCGGAGGAAAGAGAGGAGATGAGCAAGGTGAGGGCGTCGTGTAATCAACCTCATGTCATTCTGAACACAAGCAGAGCAAATATGAAAAGTAATGCAAATTAAATGTCAAATGAAAGGTTGTGACATGGAAAAACTGCTCTGTTTATTTCACTTCCTGGAAAGTGAAATACAATCCCTTTTTTCCGGGTGCTTTCCTTCTCACACACACATAATATAAGCCCCAGTAGACATATGATAGTTGTATGTAAACAGAGGAAATATGCTGCTGATCCAGTTCAAACCAACACTCCCCTTCACACTCTTTCTCTTCCTCTTCTCCCTTATTTACTTCCAGGGCAAGCACAGAGACAACACTCCATATGGAGAGTACGGAGGCTGGTACAAGGCCTGCAAAGTCAACAGGTGAGCCTGATAAGCACGTTTTTATAACTTGGTCATAAACAAAGACCAGAGATTAGTCACTTGGCTTTATTTATTCTTTTATAAATGTGTGAAGTCAATATATTGTAGAAAACAATTATATATTTGTCTTTTCTTTTTAGGAGTGAAATGAAATCAGCATTAGTTTTCAATTAGTTTAAAGTATGCACTGTGATTTTAGTCTTTTCTTTTCTTTTTCCATACACAAAGTATGGAAAAATGTGTTTCCAGACTATTGTACCTATTCTGTTTTCTGAAATTCAGAATTTCTAAAAAATTAATTAAGTACAAGCAGAGTGTTTTTCATGGTGTTTGTAGCAGGCAGCCAGCACAGCCAAAATGTTTACCACTGTGTGACGGTACGTGTCCACAGGGACCATTATTTACACATTTTCCATTCATTGCCTATGTAAGCAGCCATGCAATGCATTCTGGGAGCTTTTGAGTTTCAAGAGACGGGGTGTTGCATTGCCCGCTCCTCATTTGCATATAGTTGAGGTCTAGACTACTTGATGTAAATCCGGGGTATCCAGCGTGACTCGCCGCCTCTCAAAACTCCAACTAACCGTTGTTGATCTAAAATGAAGACAGATTCAGCAACTGCATGACTTATTATTCAGCGTCAGGATGCAGACACACTGGAGTCTGGAAAAGTATGGAATTCTGAAATGGAAAATGTGTAGTAATCCTGCTAATCTTTCATGGTTTTTAGCATTTTCTTGCACTATAATACATAAAACATCAATTTGCTTAGATTAAATTGTTCATCTGACCTCTGACCAAATGACCTCTGGGTAAATATCGGTGTGTCTCTGCGTCCAGCCCTACAGTGAACACCACCCTGAGGAACCTGGGGGCCCTGTACCGCCGGCAGGGCAAGCTGGAGGCTGCCGACACCCTGGAAGAGTGCGCCGTGAGGTCTCGCAAGCAGGTCAGCAGCTTTTTTCTCCTTCATTTTTCTTTAAATGTCTGTTTCTGCATGCAGATACCTTCTGAGTTCCTGTTTTTTTTTGTAAGTTCTTAAATATGTCCCCCGTATTTCTTTCCCTTTCTCTACAATGCTATGGATCCAGAGCAACACAGTAAGTGGTTTGTCTCTGTAACTGATAGCCCCCATAGAGTCTCCACCTCTCTCCCCTAACATCACTCCCATCTCACAGACATTTCAAATGTCCCCTTGTCTCTGCGATGCCGCTGTGACAGAATGCATTAAAAGAGACAGAAAACATCAAATCCCTTTTAATACCTCCATGTCACTTTAAACTCTCACTCTTATCACAAGCTACTCTCGACCTCCGAGCGAGTTCTAATTATGGCACCTTTTGTGTGTTTGTGTGTCGTACCTGTGTGTTGCTCCCATCAGGGCATTGACCCCATCCACCAGACACGCGTGGTGGAGATCCTGAAGGATACAGACGGCGAGAGGCGAAGGAGCAGGGACAGCCTGAGCAGCGTTAAGTATGAGAGCGGCTCTGAGACCGGCGAGGAAGTGCGTATGGGCGTGGAGTGGAACGGGGTGAGTACAAATCCACTACAGTCGAGTCAACAAGGCCAGCGACCTCACTGGAAGAACAAGGTGGTGCTAGTGATGTCACAGAGAGTGGGGACTGGTACAGAGCGGTGACGTGTTATGTGATTTGATAAGTGTCTTTTAGATTAGTGCAGCGAGGTGACCAGTCATTTGGAAGCAGGGTTTTACATTTAACAGGAAGTGTACCTAAATTATCAGAGCCAGTCAGCAAACGATGCATCTCACAGGAAGCTCAGTAAGCCCTCTCCGTACTGAATAACCCGAATAATACCTGCATATCCCACATGTCTTCAGAAAATGCCATATTTGAAAAAAGGCCTTAATTGGAATTTGAAATTTGGAATTGGGAATAATAGTGGAATTATTATTAGTGTGCATGTCAATGTAGTCACTGTGGTCAAACTACTGAAATTAGTCATTCATTCCTGCATGACCTATTTCATGATGTCAGTGTTGCTCACATAAGTTGAAAATGAGTGACATTTATTATATTTATTATATTTAAGGCACAACCTGTACAACCTGCTTTTTTACTAAATGATTTTGAGGCACAGAGATCATCAGTGGAGTAGCTGCTCATTCCCAGTTATTGATGTGTCAGTGATCTGTATCTGCACCAGTCCACGACTCCCTGTAGATGCACCTTGTTCCTCTCGTGACGTCGACCTGGAAATCCTTTTTGCAAAACATAAAGCTGATTGAGTGTCTTGGCATGCTGACCTGTTTTTGACAGCATCTGGACTCGATGTTCATGTTTTTTGTCGTCCCATTGCTTGACAATGAAGTCCCAGTGTCTTGTTTTAATAAGTGGTTGTTCTGCTGGCAATGCTTCTGCACAAGTGGAGCGGTAACAAAAAGGCACACGCTCATTCTGTGGCACCCTGGCAACGCATGAAACATTTATTTGCTTTTGTGGGACTCGCAGAGATGCAGCCTGTCGAAATCCCTATTAGGATGTTTCATGTTTCCGCTAGTAAACACAATTGACAGGGTTCCCAATATCCTTGATGCTCATCACTCTGCGCAGTAAACGGCAGTAGATATGTAACGATTCATCCTGCTGTTTTACTGCCTCATTATAACGTCCACACTGGTTGTGTCTCAACAATCGTTGGTGTCATTTCACCACCAGGCTTTTATTTCTGCAGTGTTTCTCATTGGTCTTGTAACCCTTCTCCTTGTTATTAAAGAGGATGAAAACAGGATATTTCAGTGTAGCAGTGTAAGCAGTTAAATAGACGCTGCTAGTGCTGTGTCGCAGAAGCCCTCTGGTGACGCTTACATGAGCAGCCAGAGGGCAGGATTGTGCCAGAAGTGATGCCTCGTCTGAGCCTGTGCCTCTCGCCTCGCTAAAGTGCAGCCACACCCTTCACCGCACCAACCCAGTCCCAACATGCATGTAGCAACGGCCGCCTGCTGGGCTCACCCTTAACATGCACACACTAATGGACCATGTGTGTTCACTGTGTTTTCACATGGTTGATAAATGTCTGTTAACCCGATGTCTGCTGCTCTCTCTGAGTAACATTAAAGGGACAGTTTGGATGTTTTGAAGTGGGGTTTGTATGAGGTACTTATCCATAGTCAGTGTATTATTACCTACAGTAGATTGCAGACGGGACGCAGCAAAATGTATTTTAGCCACCTAAAAAAAGGAACCCTTAAAAAAAGGATATCAGTTTAAGTGTATGCCATATTTATTTGTGTTATTGTGTGATTTTGGTGAATGCAAACTAACCCTTTAAAACACCAAAGTCACACAATAACACAAACAAACTAACTGACTGAGGCAGCAGTAGACCAGCAGCTCCTGTTTTCTGCAAGGTCAGATTTTTGTAAAAGAAGTCTGGTAGCTTTGAAGAGAGAGTAGATGGATATAACAGCTTCAATTCCCTGTTGCAAAGTGCTGTTTGACAGCAAAGTAAAGTGGTAAAAATATTGTAAATATATCATACACTTGAACTGATATTGATTTCTTTAGATGGCTAAAATACGTTTCACTGTGTGGCCCACGTCCACAGCAGTACATTGCTTAGCTTCTGTGTCCGGACTCCTGTCTGTTTCTCCAAACCGGGAGCGTGCACTGACTCTGGATCAGTACCTCATATAACCCCACTTCAAAAAAATCTGAACTATCCCTTTAAGTAGAAAGGTGGGATTTTGTTTGCTGGCTGTTGTGTGAATGTGAATGCTTCTCTACACACATGTTCATATGTATAACACAACTACCCAAAATGCTTTCACTCCAGCTAATGCAACGGCATGCATATCCATCCGAGTGTGCACCTGTTTGTGTTTGAAACATGTGACGGCATGCGGAGGGTTCCTGGGTGCGTTCTAGCGTTTCATTATTCACGTCACGACCGTAGAAATTAAATGCGCACAGTCAAAATGCACTCATGACATTCCCATGCTTTTAAATTTCTGAAAGCTAATTTGTCACAAAATATTTGAGTTAGGATTGCTTAACAAATTCCATCAATCCATTCATTTACAAAGCTGCATACATGCGCAATTACAACTTCTTGTGTTTTGTAAAATAGGCTTGTAAAGTCCTGTCTGCTGGTGTGTAGATATCCACTGAGAGATGATGTGATAGGCTTCTGTACAGCTTTGCCCCAACATGTCTTCCCCCGGCTCTCAGAAAAGTCTGACACGTCACTGAGGCTCGGAGGGGTTTGAATACTCGTACAGCTGATCCTGTATCTGACTAAATCCCTGCTGTTTCATTATGACATTATTTAAATAGGACTCATTTAAGTGCTATTTGCAGGAGCTCATTTACTTAGTTTGTGTTGAACAAGTGGAGCTGAAGAGATGACAGCGGTTAGCTAATTTGTAGTTGTGATCAGGTTAATTGGTAGTATGTACGTGCGTGTTTCTCTATGCATGATTTGATTTACAATTATGTTTGTGTCTGCATTTGCTTCGCGCTCTCGGCTAGACGCTTCAGTGTGCTGCCTCTTTGTTCGCATGCTTTCTAGGTTTCATCCTTTGCCTTTTTCTTTTTCTGTGTGTCACTAACTTACTTCCTTGTTGATTACTCTTTGCCATGACAACCAATCAGCCTGTCAATCAAATTTCCTTTTTCTCACTCAGTGGATTGTACTCTCCCTCTTGAACTCTCATTCCACACAAAACGCTTGGGTGGGTTGGTATATAGTGACATAATAAATAGGCTAGATAATAAGTCATAAATCATTATTATGGTAGTGGAACACAGGGCAAGCCGAGGCTAGTACAGAAGGATTAAGATACTGTTTTCATCATCAGATACACATTTTGCTTTAGGGAATTCTATCTTACTAACATGGTACCTGCAGGACCTTAAAACATTTAATATTAGCAAAATAAGGCCTTAAAAGTATTGAATTTAATTTACAAAGTATTCAATTTCATGAACACATAACGTTACAATTTACTTTTGGTGTGGCTTGGACTTGGATGTTTTACAAAATCTATTCTTCGATGCAGAAAAGTCAATAATCTGAAATTAATTACCATTACATCCTTAATACTTTTGCCAGTATGGCTGTGAAATTGGCATTAAATTTAATTCTAAGCGGTATTAAAAAGGTCTTTTAAAAAGTATTCAATTTAACTTTGAGAACCCTGTACTAAGGTTAATGCGGGATTTCTGAATTCAAAATGCTGTGTATAAAGATGTTGGTCCCTCTTATCGGCGGTGTAGTGGCTACATCAGTGCTGATGCTTGCAGATGTCTCACATCTGCAGTGCACAGTCACCGGCTGGCTGCAGTGTGCCAACTTCAGGCTTCCTGGTACCCAGAGAGGAAAGAAAAACAGCTGAGTCACGGTGACGTCAGCCACAGACCTCCTGCATCACTGACCTGCTCGTTGTAGTGCAGCTCCTGAGACAGCTGTAAAGCTGCTCCGCTGCTGGATTTATAGCAGAGCTGCTCGAAGATTGAGTCAATGTTGAGGTCACAATTATTTAACACGATTACTCATTGACTTTGGAAACATCATGCATTTATTGAACTTGAAAAAAACGTCTTTTTAACAGTGGATTTTCTTGAAATCTAAAT